>OX387639.1:4200000-4443159 GCA_947568825.1 Sphinx pinastri
CCCTGTATTAATACGGCCCACTGCTGAGCACGGGCCTCCTCTACTACTGAGAGGGGTTAAGGCTTTAGTCCACCACGCTGGCCCAGTGCGGGTTGGCAGACTTCACATACCCTCGAAATTCTTATAGAGAATTCTCAGGTATGTAGGTTTCCAAACGATGTTTTCCTTTACCGTTTAAAGCGAACGATAATTGATAAACAATACACACGTAACTTCGAAAAGCCGTAGGTTTTGAACCTCCGGACATTGCCTCGGCAGACCGTTCCATTCCCAACTAGGCTATCGTCCCCTTTTTATCGTGCAATTTTTGAGATAGTTATGTCATTATATCTACGCAATATTTCCATAGGGAGAAATATAAACATAACTCTGGTACTTACCAATGCTACGTTTATTTTTGTCCTATGCAGCTCTGCAATTCCATTTCGTACGGACTACGAACTGAGATCTTTTAAAATTAAAGGATGGTAAGTATATATGATAATTTAACAGTATCTGATTGCTACAAAAAAAGAAAGAAGAAGAAAGCTGAAGAGTTTGTTTGTTTGTTTGCACGCGCTAATCTCAAGAACTGCTGGACCGATTTTGAAAATTGTTTCACTAATAGGAAGCTACATTACTCCTGCGTGCTATAGGCTACTTTTTATCCCGGAAAATGTTTTCCATGCGGGCGGAGCCGCGCGCAAAGGCTAGTCTATACTAATATTATAAAGCTGAAGAGTTTGTTTGTTTGTTTGTTTGTTTGAACGCGCTAATCTCAGGAACTACTGGACCGATTTTGAAAATTCTTTCACTAATAGAAAGCTACATTACTCCTGAGTGCTATAGGCTTTTTATCCCGGAAAAACTATTCCACGCGGGCGGAGCCGCGCGCAATGCTTGTCTTCCATATACCATATATTTCCTTCTCACACAAATATAATACCCAAACAGCACGCCCAATTCAGCATATAGGTCGATTTCGTAACAATAAGTGAACTACGCGCGCGATAATGCACGAATACTCGACCTATTTTCATTTCAATTACAGTCCCGACGATAGCTCTGTGTCAAATGGGGCGAGTGACGCAATGGGGGGATAAAACTGCCTTTTTGCGCTGTTGTTTTCGCATTTTGTCTGAATATAGTAGTTTAGCTGGGAATGTGGAAGTATGGACAACGATTACATTTTATGTAATTTTTTTTTACGTTTTGGCAAGACCGTTTAATATATAATACTAGATTTTCTTCACGGATAACCTTGCGTGAATTTGTTTACTCTTAAAAAAAAGTACTTAAAACGGCACAGTTTTATATTATAAGCATTTTAAGAATCCGTTTAATAGTGTCAAAGATTACTTTTACAAAAAAAAAAGTTTTTTTAAAATAATAGTAAATATGTAAATCGGCATGGTATAGTACTTATGAAATGAAATGAAATCATTTATTCGAATCCATAAAATGTTACACATTACTTATAGTCAGTCAATTTTTACTCTACCACCAGTTCGGAAAGCAGTTTCCACCAGAGAAAAACGGGCAAGAAACTCTAGGGTTGCTCTTTTCAAAATCAGTTCAAAGGTATAAATTATAGGTACAGTGTATAAAAAAATAAGAAATATATACAGATTTTTATTTTGTTCATATATTTACTTGCGTAATAATAAATTCTCAATTCCCATCCGAGTGTACAACCTTCTCAGGAATCACGACATAATTAGATAATCTATACTTGTCCAATACAGGTGTTATTAAATTAATGTGATTTTAATTACCTCCATGAGGCAGTAAAAGTGGCAGATTATATTCATTCAAGTATTTATCACAAAACCAAACCTTTACACACGGCGCCCACTACAATGCAAGATACAATGACACCACAGTACAATTACATTATTTGTAATAATGTCACAATATTCGACGTAACGCCATTTCAGTTAATTAAAATAATGAAATAATGAAATAGGGCTTTAACAAACTTGTAAATAACATTCGTCGTATAGAGACCGCACGGCATTTTATTATTAAATTTTCTTATCTGATACATGATAATGGTTTGATTTGAAAAGCCTGCGCAGAATACAAATCCAAATATCACTTATACAACATGACCTCGAACTATTTTTTGATCAAATTTTTTTTTTCTAACAATATTTATTTTATATGTGCATATTTAATGTATGATAGCTTGAAATGATACCATAAAACGGTATTTGGTTACCGTCCTCCTGTTTTATATAACGTGGGGTCGACGCAACAACGCATTTATTTCAAAGTGGGGTCAACACAAAAACCTTTTTCACGCATGTCTACTAAAAACATTAAATTTTCATTTGATTCGCGCATAATTAAAGCGTGCAGAATTAATATACATATAATTATGACATAACGAAAGATATGTCTCAGTTGACGTAACTCTTTAAATGTCAAGGTGGTAGTTACTTATTGCATAAACATTTCGGCAGAGATTTTTTATTAGGTAATTAATATACACGTAATAACATAGAGTTTATCGTTTTATCGAATATCGTAAGAGGTGTAGTATTCACTTATCTTTAAAATGTATTTTTGGAAAAGTTTTGCCGATATAAAAAGTAATGTAGCTTACTATTAGTGAAAGAATTTTCAAAATCGGTCCAGTAATTCCTGAGATTAGCGCGTTCCAACAAACAAACTCTTCAGCTTTATATATTCATCATCATCATCATCAGCCCGCTGCAGTCCACTGCTGGACATAGGCCTCTCCCAAGATACGCCACAGAGCCCGGTCTGCTGCTTTATGCATCCAGTCGCTGCCGGCCCTCTTGTGCAAGTCGTCCCGCCATCTGGCCAGAGGGCTTTATATATTAGTATAGATAAATTAAACTATCGAATAAAACAAATAACATTAACTTTGCAGTTAAATAACAGCCAAAATGCGTATAATGCTTTTAAATTGTAACTTAATAAAAACTCAAGTATTTTTTCAGTCCCATAATTTTATCTTTGTTATCAATAAATTACAATTTAAAAATATAACTGCTGCGTATTTATTTCAACAGCAACAAAGTATCATTTCGACGGTAAAAAGCGATTTTGTCGTATCTCGAAATATCCAACTTTACACCAGAGCCAAAAAACGATTTAAAAAATTCATAACTCGTAAATTTATGAAGATAGAAAGTTGAGATTTGGAACATATTTCCAAAAATCTAAACCTTACTTTCCACGGTTAACCGAAATATCCTAAAGTTACTACTTCATTGATTTTGTACTAGTTACAGCAGTCGATGTTTTAATGTCGAGCAGCAGAAATGTTTTATCTGTGAGGTGAAATGTATGACCAACTAAGATACATAAAGATTTCGATGCGACGGATCTGCTGTATCTCAAATAAAAACCATGCGAATCATGTTTATTTTGCTGTATATGATTTAATCGAACTAGTTTATGAAAAAAACCACGTCTTACATAGAAGCAGTATCATAAAAGTTATAAAAATAAAATGCTGTATCTTTTACTAAACGCTTTTATTTTCTTTTTAAGAATGTAAGGACAAATAAAACAAATAAATAAACAAAATGAACAGTAATTTTTCTATTCAACTCTAACTATATTCGTCTCCTATTGTTGGAGGGAGGGGGGGGGGGCTCAGAATCCCCCCAAGCATCGAACTACGCTTTCGGCATCAATGGCAGTGACTATCCCGCCCTCACGCCCGCAACTGCAACTCTTGTAAGCCAGGATCAGCAGTGGCACGCATTTTATGATACCGAGCGGTGAAGCTCGGCGAATCTCAGGGAACACTAATCTGCCTTAACCCGCAATGAAATCAATCAAATAGAAACATAGGGAGGAGTTGGAAAAAATCGGCGTCAAGGGCAGCGTAAGACCTACTTTCCACGCTATCTTCCATCACTGAGATCGCAACATTGTACTAAAAGATAATACAATATTAACGACGAACTACCCTGCTTGAAGCGGCGATAGCCTAGTTGGGAGTGGAACGGACTGTCGAGACAAATGTCCGCAGGTTCCAAACCCAAGGATTCTGACCAAACCCACTTCTGACTTTTCTAAAAAAGTTATGTGTGTTTTCGTTGTAAATTATCGCTCGCTTTAACGGTGAAGGAAAACATCGTGAGGAAACCTGCATACCTGAGAAGTTCTCTGAATTTCGAAGGTATGTGAAGTCCGCCAACCCCCATAAGGCCAGCGTGGTGGACTAAGGCCTAAACCCTCTCAGTTGTAGAGGAGGCCCATGCTCAGCAGAGGGCAGTATATAATACAGGGCTGATATGGTATGGTATAGTACCCCCTGCCGACCGCCCGCCACCCCCGGTGGCCCCTATTAGTCGTCTTTTACGACAGGCACCGTACCGTACCGTGGTGGACTTCTCCAAACGCCCCCAATCCATACGGTGGGAGATGCCGGTCAGTCCTCCACCTAGCGTCTTCTACGTCTCCTCTGGTGGCGGGAGGTATCTTCGCGCTCCTGATCCCTCTCGGCACTCTCCTTCTGCTAGAGGACCACCTCGCAGAAGTGGGCCATCACACGCCATGACCTCTGGCTGCCGACCATGGAACCGGCTACGGCCGGCAGTGAGAGGTCTCCTCCGACGACTGCTCTGAGAGTGCTGCGCTCCTCGTCCCAGACTGACCAAACGGGTGCCTCCTCCCACCAATGAAAAGCATCGAAGAGGGCGACCAGATCCCAAAGCAAGAAACCGATCAACAAGCAAGCCGCCTCGAAAGAAACTGTGCGGTACTCCCTGATCACCCGCTACGCCAAAACTATGGGTTTAGCAAGAGAGCGATGCAGCGGTCGCTCAAGAAGTGCTTTGGAAGTCGAGAAGCTGGTTCGGAATGGCGTAGGTAAGGTACACGCTGGGGTAGGAGCGAAGTGACGGGAGCGGGTCTGGCTAGAGTGACGTATTGACAAAGTATTAATCACTGTACAAAAAAACAATACTCTGTTCCTATGACGTAAGTGTGATTTTCGCTATCCGATTCAATGTTTGAAATGTAGTAACTTTTCAATAATTATACGCACATCTCTGGCAACGTAAAATTTTGGGCCGACAGAAATGCTGTATCTCCGAAAATCAATCTCCATAATTGAAAAATAATGTTGTAACAATTATTAACACTGGGCGTATTGTTGTATCTCTTTTATTTTCAAAAGTAACGTTTTTTTCTCTATTTACAGCAAATTTTTGTATAAACTGTACAAAAACTAGAAAAAAATCGATGGCGTATCATAATTTTTTTTCGTCGTAAAAAGACGAGACCTAGACCATTCGATGCGGCTTTTTTTTCTGATCAATAATATAGTAATAAGTCATTTTGGCCATTTTCCGAGATACGACATTTCCGCTTTCTACCGTCGATTTATTCATTTTGCATTGTCAATACGCGAACATTCGCGAGCGGCGCCTACCATTCGCCGCAGCGAGCCGGCGCGTGGCCCAGTTCCGTCGTATCTAAGCCGAGTTGCGCCATGCCGATACTCCCTTGCATAATCGGCTGAACTATTTCGATATGCTGTATTGTATTGTTAGCTACGTGTTCAGTAAACTATGTTTGATATAGTAAAATTGTTTTAGGTTCTTACTACGTAGATTCTTGTGTAACAAACCGGCTGGGTATGTTTATTTCTGCCGCTAAGCAGTGTAGCACTATCGTATCCTATTTAAAGGATATTGTCGGTATGATTTATGTATAACTAGACTTCTGCTCGCGGCTTCGCCCGCGTGAAAAAGTTTTACCGGGATAAAAAGTAGTCTATGTGTTAATCCAGGACATGATCTACCCGTGTGCCAAATTTCATCGAAATCCGTTCAGTAGTTTTTGAGTTTTTTTTTTTTTTTCTCTTTGGCAAGGCGCGGTTTGCGCATCTGCCAGTGTCAAAGTTTTTGGAAGTTACATATATAATATTGTTTCTTTGTTATCCTCAGTAGTAGTAGTACTATGTCGAAGTAAAGCAGTGGCTACCTTACCAAGACTTTATCGAGGAGTTTTGGCGGCAACAAAACAAACACTTGACTAGCACAGTTATTTCAATTCACTTCATTTGAGCCCTTTAATAGAACTATATTGGATAATA
This sequence comes from Sphinx pinastri, assembly GCA_947568825.1. Taxonomy (NCBI): domain Eukaryota; kingdom Metazoa; phylum Arthropoda; class Insecta; order Lepidoptera; family Sphingidae; genus Sphinx; species Sphinx pinastri. The sequence continues at coordinate 4,206,065 of OX387639.1, forward strand.
TACCACCATAATTATGCAATATATCACTAGGTATCACCAAAATAATGAATTAAAACAAGAGCACTTCCAAGACACTTCCAAGTTCCCGCCAAAACTCGTTTTTGAGTTTATTCATTACAAACACACTTACATACAAATCTTTCCTCTTTATAATATTAGTATAGATTTGTGCCGGATATGGCGATATTCTCGCCGACTATGGGGCACTATCACATCATACGATACGCATGGCGAAAAGTGGATGTACTAGTTGCGCTTCTGCCTACCCTTTCGGGGATAAAAGGCGTGAGTGGATGTGAGTCAGACGTGTGCTGTGTAATAACAATTAGTGCTTGATACAGTTCATTGTTTATAGGTGGTTCTGTCAATAATTAGATGAACGCTTCTTTTATCTTATAGTTCATTATTAAATCTGTTTAGCCTGGCATGCCAGTTTAAGACTACAGTAGATACTAAGGTAGATATATTGTAGTCTATAGAGTGTTAACTTAAATATCACAATAATACGCATACACACACTCAAGCCTTTTATCCCCAAAGGGGTAGGCAGAGGCGCAAACAAGTTACTTGGGGCCGAGTAATAGCACTAGTTACAAAGATCTTTGAGTGTTAATACTACAGTATTTAAATATTCCTTGGAAGAATCGTACAAAACTTTAGTACTTATCCGAGGACTTCTTACGAATGATACAAATTACACACACACACACACACACACACACACACACTGAGACCTTTTATCCCCAAAGGAGTAGGCAGAGTCGCAATTAATGCACCCACTTTTCGCCGTGCGTATTCCTTCCCATGATGTGATATAGGGCGAGCCTATCGCCATATCGGGCACAAATTCCAGACTCCGGGCTGATACTGAATAGAAAAATCCAATATCACTTTGCCCGACCCGGGAATCGAACCCGAGACCTCAGCATTGCAGTCGTACCGTAATACAACTACGCCACCGAGGCAGTCACAATAAATGTTTCAAAATGCAACAGATTTTCCCGCAACAAATACCCTAATCTCGAACGTACCAATAACTCGACCAAACTCGACACCTAAACAAATATGTTAATAGTTATGTCACTACGAGTGTTCTTGAGCGTGCTTCCGATTGGACGGACCTCGGCCACTTCCGGTTGACCTCTCGCGGGGTCACTAGAATTACCCTGTAGACGTGTGTTTGTATTAGATAACAGAATGTTAATAGGTTTTGTAATATTTTTTATAAACAGAATAAATGGTTGTAAGTGATCCTCACCATCTACAATTCCAAAAGAAGCCGATGCCGGTTTTATGGGAATAGGGATCAAGAAAAGTTCAGACATTTAAATAAAATTATTTTAAGGATTTTATCGCGGTATTTAATTTTAATAAAATCTTATATAATTGTTAAATGTAAATATTGTAACTTTTACTTTTCGGACAACCAACACCTCAGTCCGCCCCGTTACCATGAAGGCTGCAAAGCCTTCGAAACGAAGGGAGAAAATATAATTAAAAAAACTACGATAAAATCCGTAAAATAGTTTTAGCTTAACCCAATGCTTAGGCTTAATTCAATAATTAATAGACTAATGTTCATAAAGAAAACTGCATGTTAGAACTCTAATTCAAAGAGTTAATGCGGACAAAACCGCGACAAGAGCTAGTCTTATCTTTACTATATACTATACGATATGACTATAATATTATATATAGAAATTTGTTAGAAATATAGTCAGAAACTGCGGAGCGGATATGGATGACATTTGATTTTTTAAATAGAATACCGTGGCGTCGTATAGATGGGTCTATGGATTGAAACAATTATTTTCGGACGTTTGTGTGGGAAAGGCTTATCACACGGGTGTAGCCGCGAGTAAAACCTAGTAAAGAAATATGATTAAATGCGATGATATTTGAAGCTAACTTAACAAAGCCTATTCCGAACTTTTTCCAAGTCAGATTGGAGCAATACAAAGACAAAACAGTAGGTATAGTTATAGATCGGGCATGGACCAAATTTTTCGTCCATAAGTTATTACCAATTGGTATTAAGTCGCTGTCTTATCTGACATGTCTGTGTAACAAGACGTCTCGGTATGCTTAAATTTTGTAAAGAAAACAATATTTTGGAAGGAAATATGCCAATATACGCATTACGACCATGTCAAAGTATGATCTCATGAATTTTACATAGGTATTTTGTTATTTCACGGTAGATTGAGTTACTGACGAACAGGCTCAAAATTTTTTTATGACAATTTTCCCAATTATATAGAGCGGACCTCTATATAATCTTAGAGGTCTTTGGAGCAATATTATGCAAGACAATCGAAAGGTCAACGGTCTAATTCAATATAGTGCAAAACGTGATAGGTGAGGAGTCTAATCCAAATTGAAATAAACAAATTAAAGGTCCGTACCGGGACGACCTTGGACCTTAGAAGTGGCAGCTGCATTTTGAAGTGAAAACTTCTTTTGCGGCGTTGAGCACTTTTGGGATGGGTATAAAATGTTTAAGTCGCGTCAGGATCACGTGACCCTGATCGAAAATGCGTAGGAGGTTTTACCATCCCTTACTAATATGAACCTTAAATACAATGCGTAGAAGCTATAATTCTTAAACGTTTACATTTTTATTTATTTGCTTCATTAAAACCATCCCTTACTAATATGAACCTTAAATACAATGCGTAGAAGATATAATTCTTGAAACGAGAGTGGTTTTAATGACGTTAATACTTAAAAATTTATTTATTAACGTCATTAAAACCATCCCTTACTAATATGAACCTTACATACATTGCGTAGAAGCTATTTCCCCAGCATTGGCCCGGCACGAGTACAAAAGAACGTAACACTCTTTTTTCAAATTTTGATTTATTCTACTTTGGTTGTGATGACCATTGCATTTCTGACATTTATCAAAAACCAGACTAAACGTGCGTTGCTCGCGTTTAAAAATCTACTTTATGTGGTAGGCGTAAGATCGAATTTGTGTTTAGTCAATGACGATAGCGCAATAAATAAATATTGTATTTAACTCATTGATGTAAATACATCAATGAGTTAGATAAAAGATCTCATCTGAGAAGTACTGACTGACTGAATTGTGTGACTGACGAGGGATTCTCTTCTTTTTATGGCATTGAATGACGAGACGAGCATGCCGTTCGCCTGATGGTAAGCGATACGACCACCCATAAACAGTACCAACACCATCCAGCAACTTGAGTTACAAAGTACTGTGTGGCATTCCACTGCGCTCGTCATCCTGAGTCATAAGATGTTAAGTCTCATTATGTCCAGTAGTTACACTGGCTACAATGTCTTTCAAACCGAAACACAACAGTGCATGCACACAGCTGCTCGGCGGTAGAAATAGACATTGCGGTGGTACCCACCCAGACGGACTCTTACATATGAGAGATACCACCAGTAAAAAACCTCATTCCCATGAACCCCAATCACCATCAGTAGAATCACTTTACCGCGTATAAAAAAAGTTCTGAAGGACTCAAAAGGTCGATAGCCAAGAATTAAAATGTACTTTAAATCCTAAATAGAACCGAGTAATAAATCAAATACTCATGGCCTTAATCGCGCTGCTATTTATAAAATTGCATCATTTGATGTAGCAGCACTGCGTGACTCATTGGAGGGAAATTCATTATCTTGTTACAATCTATGTGTAACGTAATAGAGGCATAATAATACTACACACAGACACACTCACGCCTTTTATCCTCGAAGGGGTAGACAGATGTGCAACTCGTGCACCCACTTTTCGCCGTGCGTATTTCGTCCCATGATGTGATATGTGAATTCCAGACTCCGGGCTGATACTGAATTTTAAACCCAATATCACTTTGTTCGACCCTGGAATCGAACCTAAGACCTCAGCATTGCAGTCATACCGTAATACAAATACGCCACCGAGGCAGTCATCATAATAATACTAGCCCTGTACTATATACTGCCCACTGCTGAGCACGGGCCTCCTCTACAACTGAGAGGGGTTAGGCCTTAGTCCACCACGCTGGCCTAGCGCGGGTTGCCTTCACATACCTTCGGAATTTTTATAGAGAATCCTCAGGAATAGGCTTCCTCGTGATATTGTCTTTCACCGTTAAAGCGAATAATAATTGATAAACAATACACACGTAACTTCGAAAAATCAATGAAAAATCGATCTATAAATAGAGAGGAAAATAAATGTCTATAAAAATAGAGATTGTGAGGAAACCAAACTACATAAGAATTCTAAGTACATAAGATGTTAATTATGTGAAGTCTGCGAACCCAGCCAGCCAGCGTGAAGGACTACTGAAACTCATGCCTCAACCCTGTCTATTTCTACCGCCAAGCAGAAGTGTGCATACACTATTTTGTTTCGTTTTGAAGGACTTTGTAGCCAGTGTAACTACTGGACATAATGAGACATCTTATATGTCTCAGGATGACGAGCGCAGTGGAATGGCATACAGTAGACTTGTACCTCAAGGTGGTGGATGGCGTTGCTACTGTTTATATCGGCTGTGTCGCTTAGCATCAGGCGAACGGCATGCTCGTCTCGTCATTCAACGTCATAAAAAAAACGTCCTGTCCAGTAGTAAAACAGTTGGTAATACATGGCTAGTATAAAAGCGAATATATTCCGTTTTCAACACAAATTAATTCAATCTAATGTACAGTCAGCAGCATGAATATCTGTACAAAATCAAAATTTTAAATCGCCTATATACGCGTTAAGTTAAACTGATATTTTTTTTCCTTTTAAGTAAAGTAAAAACCTTTTATTTTATTTTTGTGAAAAGAAAAACAAGATTAGTAAGAACACAAAAGTATGTAGACAATTTGAAATTTTGAATTTGTTCATCTACTTATGCTGCTGACTGTACAAACTCAGGATTACCCCACCCGAGGATCGAACATAAGACCCCACAAGTTCACTAGATCAACGAAGCGATTATGATCTTGCAATTATGGCAACATTACGCAATGGTATGATGTAATGGTACTTGTCTGGAGTCGGACAAGGTTAAAAATACGCGATGGTTGAATAACAAAAATGCGTTTCGAATGAGAAATTAATATTTTAAACTACATTTTGCGCGCAGTTTTGCCGACGTGAAACGTTTATCCGGGACAAGAGTCCCGCTATATATTCTCCCTCGATGAAAAGTAGCTAGTCTTTCCCAGGGTCTCAAACTATCTCCATACAAAATTTAATTAAAATCCGTTTCAGACAGACGCGGCAGGGGGATTTTATTTTATATTATTTAAGGATTAGTTGTTGAAGACGAAAGTCTTCAAGCAATGTGTGTTACCAGTGATGACATATGGCACTGAGACGTGGCCTCTGACTATGGGCCGCTTAAGACGGCTCACGGTCACTCAGCAAGCTGGAGATGGCTATGCTGGGTGTTTCTCTGCGCGATCGAATCAGAAATGAGGAGATCCGTAGAAGAACGAAAGTCACTGACATAGCCCTGCGGATTAGCAAGCGGAAGTGGCAGTGGGCAGGGCACATAGTTCGAAGAACGGACGGCAAATGGGGCAAAAAGGTTCTCAAGTGGAGGCCACGTACTGGCAAACGCAGCGTCGGCCGTCCACCTGCAAGGTGGACAGACGACTTGATAAAGGTCGCAGGAACACGCTGGATGCGGGCCGCTTTTGACAGATCCGTCTGGAAATCTTTAGGGGAGGCCTATTTTCAGCAGTGGACGTCGTGTGGCTGATGATGATGATGATGTTTATCCTTTTCTACCGACTTCAAACAAAGGAGGTTCTGTATTCGACCCGTGTGTATATATGTATGTATGTAATGTACCCTGAATAGGATTTTCCATCTTTTGTATATGCAGGAAAATTACCAATAACAAACCACAAAGGTAATGTAATAATAATAATAAAACTACCAATCCAGTCCCAATGTCATTGGTTATCTGGAGTCCCTGGTTCCCACCGCCGTCCTAGCGTGATGCAATGACTCGTTGTGCAAGAGGGACATCCTGTGGGATGTGAGGGACGATATAATTACGATACTACGGACTAAGAACCATTACCACCTAACTCAAAAAAGTGAACAAGCATATAACTAAAGTGTTTAAATAAATATGTAGTAAATAAAATGCTTGATATTATGATAGTCTCTGTAGCATACTAATATTATAAAGCTGAAGAGTTTGTTTGTTTGTTTGAACGCGCTAATCTCAGAAACTACTGGACTGATTTTGAAAATTCTTTCACTAATAGGAAGCTACATTACTCCTGAGTGCTATAGGCTACTTTTTATCCCGGAAATACTTTTCCACGCGGGCGGAGCCGCGCGCAAAAGCTAGTACAATATATAATATTATCCTTCAAGTACTATGTAAGCAGAATTTTAGTATTTTTTAACCCCTCCGTACCCCTTGTCAGCAAAAGTAAGTAAAATTCTAGTGTCGTAAAGGTCTAGTGGTATTTTTTTTTCATAGTCATATTCTAGGAGCTATGAAGTGAATTCATCTAAATGAAATGAAATAAACTAACAAACGTAAGGTAAACTAAGGTAAGGTAAAAAAGGTAAGGTAAATGTAAACTAGGGTAAGTACCTATAGTAGGGACAAACTAATCTGGCCGGTATGACATGACACGGTTTTGAATTTTTTGGGTAGACTTTCTCACAGAGTTATCGCGTCGGGAAAAAAATTGAATTGTCATACCGGCCAGCTTAGTTTGTCCGAACTATAGTTTTTGTAAAATACGTAAATATTGCGTTAACCCCAAATTTTACTAAAACAAAGACAAGATTATAAAACGAACTTTATGAACTGTGACAAACAACAAAATATACACAATATTCAAATCAAAATATCGATGACAATTTACCTTGAAATCATGTCATTGCCCGTGATGTAAAGGCACATCTTTTTGCAATACTTTTGGGAAACGATGAATAATAAACATTACTTCACTTTACATGCGTTATGTCACGTAAGAAATTTTATAAGTAATGTACAGTCAGCAGCATAAGTAGCTGAACAAATTCAAAATTTCAAATTGCTTACACACTTTTGTGTTCTTACTTATCTTCTTTTTCTCTTCACCAAAATAAAATAAAAGAGATTTATTTTACTTTAAAAAAAGAAAAAAAAATGTTTCAGTTTAACTTAACGCATATATAGACGATTTGAAATTTTGATTTTGTACAGATACTGATGCTGCTGACTGTAAATAAAAATTACGAATGACTAACTTAAGATCGCGTCCAAATATGGCAATTCTGACAATAAATTCACCTCTATTACATTAGGGGATATGAGTTGACCAAACAGGAGTGCATTAGTTGTGCCTCTGCCTAATCCTAATAATATTATAAACGCGAAAGTTTGTAAGTATGGATGTATGGATGTTTGTTACTCCTTCACACAAAAACTACTGAACGGATTTCGATGAAAAATGGCACACGGGTAGATCATGTCTTGGATTAACACATAGGCTACTTTTATCTCGGAAAAATATAAAGCGAGACTTTTATCCCGGGAAAACTTTTTAACGTAATAGCTATTACTTTGTATATATTTTTTTATGGCATTGAATGACGAGACGAGCATGCCGTTCGCCTGATGGTAAGCGATACGACCACCCATAAACAGTAGTAACACCATCCAGCACTATGACTTACAAAGTACTGTGTGGCATTCCACTGCGCCCATCATCCTGAGACATAAGATGTTAAGTCTCATTGTGTTCAATAGTTACACTCGCTACAATGTCTTTCAAACCGAAACACAACGGTGCATGCACACTGCTGCTTGGCGGTAGAAATAGTCATTGCGATGGTACTAATAAATCCTATTTATACTAAGACACAAAATCCACAATAAGTTAGGGCGTCCGGCCTTTTTACCCAAATGTCCGGCCAAACTGGCTGGCCTGTCCGGCTATTAGGTTCGACGACCACTATGGCGGCATTTAGCATCTTATGTATGATGGTCGCTATCCAGTTTGAGACTCTGGGAAGTTTTTATCTTGGTAAAACATATAGCACGACTTCCAAGAAAACCTCATTCATCCGGGTGAAGCCGCGAACTAAAGTTAGTCTATCATAATATGGTAATAAAATAGATTTTATCCATTTACCGTACCATACCAGCCCTGTATTATATACTGCTCACTGCTGAGCACGGGCTTCCCCTACAACTAGGAGGGTTTGGGGCTTATTTCACCACGCTGCCCTAGTTCGGGTTGGGAGACTTCACATACATTCGAAATTCTTATAGAGAACTTTTTAGATATGCAGGTTTCCTTATAATATTTGTCCTTCGCAGTTAAAGCGAACCATAATTTACAAAGAATACATACAAAGCTTATTAAAAGTCAGAGGTGCGTGCCTTTGGGTTTTAAACTGCGGACATTCGTTTCGCCAGTCCTTTCCACTCCTAACTAGGCTATTACCGCTTTTCATTATCCATATACTTATCTTAATTTGACAAATATATCCAAATACGTTCAGCAGTTTCTGAGACTTTTACCATCCAAATAACTTCACAAACTATCTTATTTATATATTGTTTTCATAAGTATCAATTAAATATCCTAGAGAAACTAGTAAAAAATATTTCGTGTTACTACAGTTCCAAATGAATATAGTTTCGTGAGTCGAAATAGCTGCGTTGCAAGGGCGCCTCGATCGCCCGTTCCCTAACATGATTTATAGATGTTGCGTCATATTTCAACGCAAGTCAGTAGACCTTTCATTGTACGCCGACCCTACTGACGTGTTCCTGACTGCGTAACCCCATTGTATTAAGTAGGTAAATGACTTGTTGGGAAAAAGTAAGGATTTAAATAGAAAAGTCGGTGATTTTAATGAGGTGAAGGAACGATTTCACTTTTAATAAATGCTACTATGTTACGCTCAAAAACGAAAGAAGCCTTTTATATAGGTAAGCCTATATTAGCTATTTAATACGATAACTATCAAAGGAGATGTCCGCTTTTTGTATGAGTGCTGGGCCTCAAAATCTAACCAGGCTCAACTTTAGGGATATTAAAGGGGCAAAATATGGATCTTGGATCCATTCAAAAAATATATTTAGACCCCTCCATTTATAACTAACTTGTTTAAAAATCTTCATATCAGGTTTCGTTTTAAATTAAGCAAAATAAAATTACATAAATCTCGAAATCGGAGGTCTTTAAAATTAAACGATTTAGTGTAAAAGTCTCGTTTTTAAGAGTTCTATCCAAATATATATGAAATGTCTTGTTTAGAATTTTAGGCCAAGTATTTTACTTAAAACCTGTGAAACTAGCCCTTAATGGGATATATATACGGCCCTATATGCGGTACTCAATAATATAAAGTCAAATATTGTAGCCAGTAGATAGTCAGCCAATAGGTAGCTGAATAAATTCAAAAGTACAAATCATCTCTACACTTTTGTGTTCTTACCAATTTTCATTTTCTCTTCACAATAATAAAATAAAATAGATTTACTATACTTCACACAAAGAAAAAAAATATTTTAATTGAACTGAACACATATAGGCGATTCGAAATTTAGAATTTGTTTAGCTACTTATGTGGCTGACTGTACATTACGAGACTCACCATCTCATGTCTCTGCAGTACTAGCGGGGTTTAGGGTCACGAAAAGATTCAAAATATAACCTTCGTTATTAACCTATGTTGTTTCATCTGTTGTCAAGTAGAGTTAACGGTCTTACACTGGACGAGCAGCGCCTTCGCCACGCTTTGAATTTGCTTGCAATTCGCCAGTGTGATAAGAGCCTATACTTTACTTAACCATGGATGAAACAGCCCGGCCTTATACTATCGTGTCATTTATATCAGACGAACTCCCTCGTCTCGTCATTCATGTTAATGTTTCAAACCAGGATATATATGCCACCAAATCAGTCTTTATCGATGACCTTATTATTGATATATTTGAATAATTTCCGTTAGTCACAATCTTATCAATACGTTTTTGAATGAATCTCGCATGAGTCATTATCTCACACCATCCCCAAAAGGTAAAAAATTGCATTCAATATGTCGAGATATGTAATCCGACTAAAAATAAATTAAATGTAATTTCGAAGGTATGTGAAGTCTGCTAACCCGCACCAGGCCGGCGTGGTGGACTAAGGCCTAAACCCTCTCAGTTGTAGAGGAGGTCCGTGCTCAGCAGTGGGCAGTATATAATACAGGGCTAGTATTCTTCTTCTTTAGCCTTTGGAACTTCACTGTTGAACATAGGTCTTCCCCAAAGATTTTCAGACTAACCTGTCAGAAGCGGGTTCCTGAGACCTTTACAACTGGTATTATTATTATATTATTATACTGGTGGTAGGTCTCTCATATGTAAGAGTCCGTCTGGGTGGGCACCACCGCAATGTCTATTTCTACCGCCAAGCAGCAGTGTGCATGCACTGTTGTGTTTCGGTTTGAAGGACATTGTAGCCAGTGTAATTACTGAACATAATGAGACTTAACATCTTATGTCTCAGGATGACGAGCGCAATGGAATGCCACACAGTACTTTGTAACTCAAGGTGCTGGATGGTGTTGATATTGTTTATGGGTGGTGGTCGTATCGCTTATAATCAGGCGAACGGCATGCTCGTCTTGCCATTCAATGCCATAAAAAAAATATTATAATGTACTTGTCTACATTAAGAGTATCATAAATTGTAAATTGTAATTATTAATGACATGGTGATCCTTAAATAACTAAATTCACGGACGCAATAGGCGGGAAATATAATAAAAAATATTAAGTTAACTAACTGTTAAGTAACAGTCGAGACATCTTAGGTTGATGTAATATTTATTAGATGCAATTATCAGTGTTTAATTATAGACAAGGCGAGGTACAAGGTTTTTCTAGACTTCCTCCAAGCTTCTTGCGTAACAGTTTATTTTCTAAACATCGTAATTGTTTATTTAAATAATATAAACATTCTGTGATATCTTTGATGTAATTAAACTGAAATAACTTTTATAATGACTGCCTCGGTGGCGTAGTTGTATTACGGTACGACTGCAGTGCTGAGGTCTCGGGCTTGATCCTTGGGTCGGGCTAAGTGATACTGGGTTTTGCTACTCAATCAGCCCATAAATTTGTGGGCGATATGGCGACCGACCCCTATCACATCATGGGACGGAATACAATGGCGAAAAGTGGGTGCACTAGTTGCAACTCTATCTACCCCTTCGGGAATAAAGCCGTGAGTGTGTATACACTATTATATTTTATTGCTATTGTCTTTTAGGAAATTAGAGTTCGAAAAACATCAGACTAGGTTTTGCCCGTGGTTCCGTCCGCGTTAAAAGTTTTTCCAGGATAAAAGTCCCGCTTCATATTTTCCCGGTATAAAAAGTAGCCTATGTGTTAATCCAGAACATGATCTACCCGTGTGCCAAATTTCATCGAAATCCGTTCAGTAGTTTTTGCGTGAAAGAGTAACAAACATACATACTTACAAACTTTCGCGTTTATAATATTAGTAGGATTATGTTCACTAGCAATTTTATATTCCTAATTATATATTATTCAAGTATTATAATTATTTTACTTCATAGCATTAAAGTTTTGCAATTCGGACGCATTAACATGTTTCAAGAATCTTGCCTTAGATTCTTGGTCTACTTCAAGAGTATTGCAAAACTAATTCCGACTTCCATGAATACGCGAAAGGATTAAAACATTTTGGCTTACATTTTATTGATCTAGATATATAAATTTAATTAATTTTGTAATTTTTTACCATACTCCTGAACTTATTCCACACGTTGTGGCAACACAAATTCTTATGAATGAATTTTTAATCTCAACATTTTCTTTATTCAAATAGTCTTTTGTAAGTCCGCTGGAGTAAGCGTGTTCTGGAGTGGAGACCGCGTCTTGGCAAACGTAGCATGGGACGCCCTCTGTCCAGATGGCGGGACGACTTGCACCAGAAGGCCGGTAGCGACTGGATGCATAAAGCAGCAGACCGGGCTCTGTGGCGTATCTTGGGAGAGGCGTATGTCCAGCAGTGCACTACAACGGGCTGATGATGATGAAGTCCTATTGAATCGTCATGAATCTACCACCGTGTTATCGCTGTGAAGAAGAAGCAGCGCAAGAAACTCCCTCAGCACCACGATCTGTCAAAATGATATATTTTTTTTTCAAAATGTCATAATACCTTATCATATTTTTGCTGCAGAATTGATTTCATTTAAGTAGTTTTATGATTGCCCCGCATTTGACGTTAAACTTCTCTGGGGTTAATCCGGGGCAAAGTATATTAGCAATGGAACTGTGGAGTTTCTAGTCCATATCCTATAACAGTACCAAGACTAAGGGAATATAATGTATTGATATTTTAAAATTACTACATAATTTCAATCTGAAATTGTATATTTATTTCCTCTCGAAATCTTAAGCGGATTACTTCATGTGGCTGTTGATGATGATCATATAATTTAAAACATGAAATTGCTTCGAGTATTTATTAAACAAATCATTCGTACTTTATCTTGCTTGCAAATGAGATATTTCTTTTGCAAATATGACTGTATCTGTTGAATGACTTATATCATAACCTCTTCCTCTTAAGGAATAGGACTATTCACTGTAGTGAGAAGTGACAGTCTCCTAAAAATATAGTACATCAGTAACTGACAGAGAGTTAAATGGATGTGACCAAGAAGCAATAAAACATACAGCATGTGTTACTTCATCTAAATAATGTTGAAAACTGCAGAGAAGGTCATGCAGAGCTTTGTAATACAAAGTTCTTTGTGTTGCTATTGTTTATAGCTATTAGTTGCTACCAGCCTATTATTGTGTTCCTCTCTTCATGAAGTTTAAATGTGTCCTACATCTTCATTCTATCATAATATAGTTCACAAAATAATTCTCGTTCAAAAACATCATCCAATTCATCAACCAAATCACCTATTAAAACTTACTCAACGCAAAATCCACATCCATATAGGAGCAAAAATCCACTGGCATTTGCAGGGTAGATCCCATTGCCCAACAAATCGAAAGGAGCTAAGCTTCAAACACCTTGACATGGCAAGCGCTCCTTTCCTAACTCGACATTTGTGGTTTCGCAACCCCACGCCACGCTTGACTGCCGTATCCTTGAATAGTTTGCGTAATGGATTACCTCATGTGCGTAACTAGATAGATGGCGTTTGCTGTTTTTCAGTTGTGTTTTTGGACAGTGAGTGTTTTGGGTTTGTTGTTGATTGGCTTTAGTTCTTTGATCGTGGCAACGTCTGCTTGTAGTTCTGGAATCAGATCACGTCAGGAAATTCTAAATTCTTCTAATTTTATTAGATTTCATTGTTTGTTTTTTTGGGATCAATGCTTGAGAAGAGCGACAAACTTGCCTTATTACATAGTGGAATAGAAAGAATGCATGTGTACCGATTGCTTACTATTTCAAGGTTACGGGCGTGAGCTATGAAATGTAAATCAAAATATTATGCTTTATTTGTAAATGTAGAGACAATCAGAGACGATGGATCCATTTTGTGAAAATTTTGTTTGGACAATTTTTTTTTAGAAAGTAGTCAAATGATTTAAATTGGCCCACGAAAACGATCAAACAGCCATCTATATGATCATTTGCGTTGACCCCACATCCCTAAAACATACATAAAATAGATGTGTGTGCGCAACAAATAAACCGACGCAACACAATAGTGCAGAGCGGTTATGAATTGACTTAAGATGCAAGGATCCATGAAAACGCCATTGTATCGTGGACCCTAATGCAATAACTCTAAAGAGTTACATAAATGTTAGATAACTCGAACTATCAAATGTAGAGTACATTCAGAACAGTACGCCCGATACAAGTTGCAAAATATCAGCTCACTATACTTGTGTAAGCTTAACTTAATGCAGTTTGGATTCTCGGAGAACAAAACAATTCTAATTCGTTTAAAAAGGATTTGAAATACTGTATAAAAATGCAAATAATGTAAAATAGATATTTTTATTTATAATGTGTTATTAATTTATATTAATTGAAATAGTATTTTTTTTTATTTAATGGTAAGACTGCAAATTTTTCAAGCTATTTGTTCTAGGAAAATATATATTATGCACAAGTAAAATTAAATGAACACTCTTTAATTATTATTTTTGAGAATAAAGGATTAAAGATTACTGTGATTACTCATTATTATACGATTAAAGTTTCATTATAATAAACGATAAAATTTGAACTTAACAAAGAAAACGTAATTTCAATATCACCAAAACTGTTTTCCGTGATTGAACACAAATACTTTCAAATTTCGCATAAGCTTAGGTAACGTTTTAGGTAAGTGATTAATGTAATAATTTCAAAATTAAAAATACATACAATATGTTAAAAATACATAAAACCTGAATCGTTCTGAACGCAATATGGCGTAAAGTTTTGCAAACGTTTTGGCATGGCACCGTGTACACTGTAGTGTTGAAATGTGTGCATTCAGTTGCGTTAAATGCGTTTTTAAAGTAGAATAGCATGTTGAGGTTTTGGCTTTAGTTTATTTATTTATTTAAGATGCATAACAGATCCATCATCAATCAAACTTACTGATCCTTCAGTCAAACTATTTGTATAGTTGTGTAGGACATTTGTTAATATTGTAAGTTCCTATTCACTTGTAAAAGTAAAAAAAAAAAAAGTACAGTTCGCAACATCAGAATTAAGTAATCTAGGGCTAGATAGTAATCCTAAACATGCATCCTTACAAGCTGTATTATTATTAATGTGCGAACTAAGATATTGAGTTTTAATTACAAAAATAAATAAATAAAAGTAGCCGAGATAGTAGTTTGTCAAAGGAGAGATGATTTTGAGATTCTGGACTTGAGTCTTGGATGGTAATTTAAGGGAGGTTATTAGATCAAGGTCAAGGTCGTAAAGATTATGTTAAATGTGTTGATTTCTACAGAAAGTATTTTGTCGTCTAAAAAACTGATTATCAAGGGAAACGGCGTATTTAAATTGAAAACAATAACTTAAAAATATACTTTTATTTTCTTCAAACTTATTTTGGAAGTATGTTTATAAAAAATGGTGAAAATACTAAACTTATTACGATATATTAACTACGTCAGCTTTGAAAAAACTATAAAAAAAAATTATACTCTTATTCGTCTCAAGATCAATTATTATACATTAAAAAACAAACACTACAAAATCATACATGGTCTCAAATATTTAACATGTTTATAACTTAATAATAACCGGATCGTTTCACGCCACATTGACACATCTGATTAGGGCATTTAGCACCGGGCAACGACCCCCAGTCATTACCTTTGTAATGCCATCCATTACAATCCGGGCAACTTTGGTAGTACCCCGGTGTCCCCGAGTCTTGCCATGTTTGCAAATATGATACACAGCCTTGTAAAGTCCCGCCATTGTAGCTGTTAGAGGTACAGGGCTGGGTACCCATTTGTATACACGTTGGTTGTACGCAGGGTACTTGTGGGGTACTACAAGGTTGGCCGCAGGGTACTTCAGGAGTACTGCATGGTTGTGGGCAGAGTACTGGAGGAACGTTTTTCGAAACGCAAGAACAGTCGTAGTCGTACGCAGGGTTGCTAGCGATGTGGTAGAGTTGGGAGCAGTGGTTGTCAGGTTTTTGGTTGCACGGAGACACGTATATCGGCCCTTCGTAGTTTTGTATGGTTACCGGAGAAGCCCTGTCTTTGAAACAGGCTTGAGCGGTTACCAACTGAAAAAAAAATACTTCTATAATTATTAAGGGTGCTAATTTTAATGATTAAAATATTTGCTCTCCATGTGACATGCACGAGAGATGCCTTGTACCTAAATACATTACAATATGTGAAGGGTTTTAACGTCTAAGTTTTGCTAATGAAACAGCGCTTAATCAGCTGAGAACAATGAACAACTTGGTTTATTAAATAGTTTAATACATTCAATGTCTATTTGAGATTTTACTGCTGTCTAAGTTCCTATTTAGGTTTTCTAAAACTACATTGTAGTTTGCTATTGGGTGTAGTCACTATAAACATATGAATAAAAAATATAGTTCCCACACGATTGACACAAAATATTACAATTATAAAAATACACACAAAATGATTATGTTTAAATACTTACATAAATAAAATAGACAACGAAATAAACAGAAAAATACATTTTGGTGAACGTTCCTAAAATGATGTCAAGTCATACACCGTAAGTAATATATACTAAGTTTTATCATTTTTTAAGAATATTTCGTGCGTGTACCGAAAAATGGCAGCCATTTCGACACGGTAGCACGTTCGTTTTTGGCAATCGCAACTGATAATATTGATGCAATTGTTTCGTTTGCTGTATATCAATTTGGGTTGTAATTGAAATAAGTTCAATATTTTTTAGTACGGCAACGTTACCCTACTGCACCTGTTGGTAAGCGGAGATAGGTCTTTATTTTTTTATGGCTTTGAATGACGAGACGAGCATGCCGTTCGCCTGATGGTATGCGATACGACCACCCATAAACAGAAACACCATCCAGCACCTTGAGTGACAAAGTACTGTGTGGCATTCCACTGCGCTCGTCATCCTGAGACATAAGATGTTAAGTCTCATTATGTCCAGTAGTTACACTGTCCAGATAGTGTCGACTGACAAGCAATGATTACTCCTCGTCAGACACAATTATGTCAGCCTGTTCTAACGGTATATACACAGGCTGATCACGGAACGTGGCTCACTTACGTGGGCCAGTATGGCGGGTATTACCATTTGTATACGGTGGTCGCTATCCGGGCGGATACAAGAGATGTCCCACCACCAGCTTAGAGCTCCGTAGTCAACGGAACCCTTAAGGTCGCCAAGTCCGCCTATTATTTTATTTATTTATTTATTAACACTTTGTACAAATGTAAAGTACAGGCGGACATAATCCCTAAGGGCATTTTCTCCCAGTCGACCTTAAGGTGGTGCAGAGAGACGGAGGCAGGTATATATTATAAATAATGAAAAAAAAAATATGAGAATAAATATATTTATTCTCATATTTTTAAATGCCACCCGTGTTGTACACGACTTGACTGGTAGTAGGTCTCTCATTATGTATATAAGAGGCCGTCTGGGTGGGTACCACCGCAATGTCTATTTCTACCGCCAAGCAACAGTGTGCATGCACTGTTGTGTTTCGGTTTGAAGGACATTGTAGCCAGTATAACTACTGGACATAATGAGACTTAACATCTTATGTCTCAGGATGACGAGCGCAGTGGAATGCCACACAGTACTTTGTAACTCAAGGTGCTGGATGGTGTTACTACTGTTTATGGGTGGTCGTATGGCTTACCATCAGGCGAACGGCATGCTCATTTCGTCATTCAATGCAATAAAAAAAACAGGCCTGATTTCGAGCGGGAGTGCGTTCCAGAGAAGTATGGAGAAGATTGGATAGCGAAGGAAGAGTGAAGGAAATCAGAGCTATGGGGAGGACACTTAAGAAGGAGATTGCTAGACGAACGCAAGTTTCTATAATGAGTATCACAACGGTAAATAAAGTTGGAAGACAGATAAGAAGGAGGAATTCTTATTGAAATGTTATGCAATGAAAGCTGCATCAAAATGCGTTCAGCGGTTTTAGTGATACGCAAACAAAATATATTGTCGTAATATGTGTAATTCATTTAAGCTATGCATATTTATGAAGTTTTTTAGAAATGACTTCATGATTAATAATGAGTACAGTCATTATAAAAACGTGACTCGGAATCAGTATAGCGTAACGAATTGAACAGACGATGTTATTTTATATTTTAACATTTTCAAGTTGTTACAATTATGTATACAAAATCGAAGGTGTTTTGGGATTTGATTATTTACTGGTGGTAGGTCTCTCATATGTAAGAGTCCGTCTGGGTGGGTACCACCGCAATGTCTATTTCTACCGCCAAGCGGCAGTGTGCATGCACTGTTGTGTTTCGGTTTGAAGGAAATTGTAGCCAGTATAACTACTGGACTTAATGAGACTTAACATCTTATGTCTCAGGATGACGAGCGCAGTGGAATGCCACACAGTACTTTGTAACTCAAGGTGCTGGATGGTGTTGCTACTGTTTATGGGTGGTCGTATCGTTTACCATCAGGCGACGTCATGCTCGTCTTGTCATTCAATCCAATAAAAAAAATCGATAAATAGCCGTTCTACGAATGAATTAGTGTACTAAATTTAATGTACAGTCACCCACATAAGTAGTTGAACAAATACAAAACGTCAAATTGCCTAAACACTTTTGTTTTATTACCATTTTTTTTCTTCACTAACATAAAATTTTATGCATTTACTTCAATGCACACCAACAATGCTTAACGAGTAAAGGCTATTAGAAATCTTGAGTTTAACTACTTTTGTAACTGACTGTACAAATATTGTGTTCAATCGATAAAATCAGTTTCTTTATAATTCTAACATTTTTGATGTTGAGACGAGCAACTGTCTTTCTTCCCCGTGTTGCTATCTTAATGCAACAGGATATCCGCAACAGGGCCGTCCCGTATGCGCCAAAGAAGGCCACTGCGGGTTTTGGTTGGTATGCCGGTGTGGGGTGTACAGTCAGCAGCATAAGTAGATGAACAAATTCAAAACTTCAAATTGCCTACACACTTTTGTGTTCTTACTAATCTGTTTTTTCTCTTCACAAAAATAAAATAAAAGGTATTCACTTTACTTCAAACAAAGAAAAAAAATATTCAGTTTAACTTAACGCGTATATGGGCGATTTGAAATTTTGATTTTGTACAGATACTTATGCTGCTGACCTTACATAGAGTTAGGGACTCGTTCCAATGCTCGTTCGGATGATGCTATACTCCCGAGGGTCGACATTGGACCGTAAGACTGGTGAAACCAACATAACCGTTCCACTCACCCCCCGGTGGTGGTAGTGATAGCGTGTTTCTTCCCCGCGAGAAAAACAAGCGTCTATCTTCACTTTTGGTACTAATTTTAAAATAATTTCTTTGAAAAATATTGCGTACTGAGACATAAGGTGTTAAGTTTCTTGACACACACTCATCACACCATTATCCACTAAGGGGTAGGCACTAGGCAGAGGTGCAAACAAGTTACTTGGGGCCGAGTAATAGCACTAGTTACAAAGACCTTTGAGTGTGAATACAACAGTATTTAAATATTCCTTGGAAGAATCGTACAAAACTTTAGTACTTATCCGAGGACTTCTTACGAATGATACAAATAACACACACACTGAGACCTTTTATCCCCGAAGGGGTAGGCAGAGGCGCAACTAGTGCACCCACTTTTCGCCGCGCGTATTCCGTCCCATGACGTGACAGGGGGCGAGCCTATCGCCATATCGGGCACAAATTCCAGACTCCGGGCTGATACTGAATTTATAAAACCCAATATCAATTTGCCCGACCCGGGAATCGAACCCAAGACCTCAGCATTGCAGGCATACCGTAATACAACTACGCCACCGAGACAGTCAAATACAAATTAGAAAAATAAAATTCCACAATGCAATTTTCAACCTCTTTTCATTCCTTAAAGTGGTCGTGAGCCTGGCTTAGCCCGAAACAAACTGCCAAGTCACTCAGCAAACTTCCAAACACCTTTAAAATTTTCGCATTTATATTACTAAGTAAGATTCACTATAACTATAAGTGACCCTTATATACCAGCTTACTCCACATAGAGCTGCCAGACCGTTGGAGGACTGGATAGTTAGCATGCAATCTCGTAACTTACAATGTATCGGAAAAAAACGTTATCTGCCAGTTATCAGGCTATGTGGCGCAGTGTGCCAGCAACTGGCACAGTATGTAACGACATGATGGCAGTGGATACGCTTATATTAGCTGTGCCAAAGAATCTTGATTTGAATTTTACTTGCAATTTTTACATGAATATTTATTAAAATTTATCGTTATCGATTAGTGGAGTAAAATAAGTTATTTGCATAAATATCCGATCAACTGTTACATGATGCATAAATAAATAGACAACTGCAATTTTATCGGTATAAATAATTCTAAATTCAAATAAAATTCTATCGAAGAAAAACGTTTGAGAGCGTATTCGCCAGTTATATCTAGCGCACTGTGCCAACGACTGGTACGATAATAAAACTATCGTCGTGCTGCATCAGGATATTAATTCAATTCTATGATCATAGATGGAAAGAAGTAGAAAAATATGAAGTAAGAGTAAGTAATACCGATGAAATTAATATTAAATAAACTGTGAACAAGCTCATGTTCATCAATTCGACAAAGCATTAATACGTCAATGTTTGCGAAAGTCGTTTACTATAAATTCAAGTACAAATTTATACTCGGTTACGATTTACTAACTGTTACGAATATCGAGAACATATAAGATTGAGAGCAAAACCCGAGATTCCTTTATAAATCTAGATTTTTTATATTTTACCGTTATCAATTTTTTATATTTATTTATTTTTTTAATTGAGAAGGGTAATAATAATCCCTTGCTAGCCGATTTCGGCCACGGCGGCCAATCTCAACGGAGATCAGCCAGGTGCGCAGGAGATATTATAGTGCACAAATGTGTGCGCAATACACAAGTGCACTCACTATTCCTTCACTCTCATAGTCCGGTGAGACGGCAATCCGACATGACCGGAGAGAGATCAGGCGCAGGACCAACGGCTTTACGTGCTTTCCGAGGCACGGGGGTATCACACCGCCAACTTCCTGACTCCGAGCTGCGACTGAGTAATTTTTAAGATGGAAAAACCCAGTCACAATGCTTTTTGAGAAGGGTATGCTAAGGTGGTTTGGGCATTTGGAAAGGATGGATGATAGGAGAATGACAAAGAGGATATATAAAGCGAGTGTGGATGGATGTGGGAAGGGCCGGCAGGGGTCGACCGCACCGAACTTTCGAATGTCAGATAACTGACATTTTAAGTAAGGGCCGGCACTCACCCCCCAGTGGTGGTAGCGATAAAGGGTTTTTTCCCCGCGATAAAAAAAAAAAAAAAAAAAGGTCAAAAGTACCCTGAACCGGCGGGAGTGCATGAAAAGATTGATGAAGGTAGAGGAAGCGAAAGTGGTGTGCCAGAATCGAGCAAAGTGGCAATCCATGGTCTCTGCCTACCCCTATGGGATAGAGGCGTGATACTATGTATGTAATTTTTTATATTATAAAATGAGGGCTGTAACATTAACTTTTCGGACGATCTCAACGACGACAACACCACCGTGGTGACCATGAAGACTGCAAAACTTCGAGAGTAAAGTATAAACAAAAAACCCGCGATAAAATCCGAAAGCTAGTTATCACATCTTCCCACTAGGTGACCAACTTTTTTACCTAACCTATCCAAACCTATCCATTGAAATCTAAAGAGTAATAAATAATTTGACCCGGACGCTAACATTCGCATCCACGCTACGCTGCCGCGCGGGTCCCGTTACGTGGCAGTAGGTTAGCATCCGCTGAGCACATCCCTGAGATGCTGTGCGCAGGGTTGGCACTGCTTGTTTTTTTTAATATTTAATAAGAAAATTGCTATATTTGATGCAACTTATAAGAGTTAAGAAAGGAAGCTTGGTGGTATTTTTAAGACTATTATCTGACTTAATATTTTTGAAGTGAAAACTTCTTTAGCGGCGTTGAACACTTTTGGGATGGGTATAAAATGTTAAACTCGCGTCAGGATCACGTGACCGTTCGAAAATGCGTAGGAGGTGTTACCATCCCTTACTAATATGAACCTTAAATACAAAGCGTAGAAGATATAATTCTTAAACGTTTACATTTTTATTTATTTACTTCATTTAAACCATCCCTTACTAATATGAACCTTAAATACAGTGCGTTGAAGCTATAATTCTTGGAACGAGTGCATTTTTATTTATTTCCCCAGTGTTGGCACGGCACGAGTACAAAAGAGCATAACATTCTTTTGCCAAATTTTGATTAATAAAGAAATAGTGAAATTTATGTTTTTGTGTACGATAGCGCAATAAATAAATACTGTATTTAGCCACATAAATGCTAGTACTTTTATATTGATAAATAAAGCAATTCGTGCGAAATTATTCCCTAACTATTAGCATCATTAACATCTTGTCTATGTGTTTATTTATGAATATTCCAAAACATTAAAAAATGCACAACGTTAATGTTTAAGTTTTCACTTCTGCCCGCACTCCAGGAGTGTAACCCGTTTTTTTACTTGTAAAGGCAATCTTACGTACTTAAAAATTATATCGCGAAATATATTTTCTACTGTTATATCTTACCCAGTAACTTCCTGAATCATGATATACCCTAAATTGATGTTAGCATTCTGCCTTAGCCGTAAAAAATGAACGATATTTTGTAATGTGATAATAAAACCTCCTACGTGGTTCATATAATTAGGATTCTTACAGTAATCAATAAGCAATAAGAAACGTATTGCAATTAATATATTGAGAAGATATCTTAGGTAAAAAATTACAGATATAAAGAATTTATTCATAAAAAAACAATTGAAATTGGATCCATCATTTTAAAGATTACTGCCTACATCTATACTAATATAATAAAGCTGTAGAGTTTGTTTGTTTGAACGCGCTAATCTCGGTAACTACTGAACCGATTTTGACAATTCTTTCGCTAGTACGAAGCTAAATTACTAGTGAGTGCTATAGGCTACTTTTTATTCCGGGAAAATATTTTAATCCCGGAAAAACATTTTCACGCGGGTGGAGCCGCGAGTAATACTAGCGTCTCGTGGAGAGAATGATCAACTAAACAACGCCATTGCTTGATTGTTCACTCTTCCAATAGTTTTTAGCATAAGTTTTTTAGTTGAAGTTGTAGTTAGTGTTTTTTGCTTTTATATTTTTAGGTACCTAATATAAGAAATATGGATATTGTTGTCTGATTTAAACAAATAAAAAAAAACACTAGTATAGATTAATACATCTATACTTCAAAATGCTTATAAACTTGCGCTTGACAGCCCTGCGCTGTATCCGGCTGGTTAGTGGGTAAGCGGATTATGTCACGGCGCAAGTGCGGGCTCTTGTAACAAACTATGGGAATTGTGCACAACCGGTAACACGCTGTACGCTACAAGCACGCTGGTGACCATGAGTTGGGGAAAAGTTTATTAATTTCCACAAACACGTATATCCTCGTAGCGGCGATAGCCTAGTTGGAAGTGGAACGGACTGCCGTGACGAATGCCCGCAGGTTCAAAACCCAAGGGCACACAACTCTAATTTTTCTAAAAAGTTATGTGCGTATTCTTTGTGAATTATCGCCCGCTTTAACGGTGAAGGAAAACATCGTGAGGAAACCTGCAAACCTGAGAAGTTCTCTGAATTTCGAAGGTATGTGAAGTCTGGACTTGTTGTGGACTAAGGCCTTAACCCTCTCAGTTGTAGAGGAGGCCCGTGCTTAGCAGTGGGCAGTATATAATACAGGGCTGGTATGATGATGATGATGTATATCCTCCTCAAAGGGGTAGGTAGACGGGCTACCAGTGCTCCCTTTTCTCTATGTGTATTCCGTTCTATGATCTTAATTAGATTGAAATAATTTTGTCAAAAATAATAATACCAGCCTGTATATAAATTGGCGTGCTAGGAACGGGCTTCCTCTAATGAGAGTATTTATGGCTTAGGCCTTACTCGACCACGATGGTGTGGGGTGGCAAGTGACAGACTTTAGAAAATCGTTCCACCCCCCAGTGGTGGTAACGACAACGCGTTTTTTTCCCGCGAAATAAAGGTACTTAGGATCCTTTATGATATTTTACTTTACCGTTAAAACAACAATTATTGACTTTTTAATTGTCATGGCAGTCTGAAAGAAATGAATATAAATACAATGCAAATGTAATTAACTAATGAGTGAGATAAATCTCGACTGTCGCAGAGTTTCCAGTCTTTTAGTTATATGCCACGTCACGTCGTTCACAAGTCATTTTGGCGGGAATTTTTCCGCATATTCCTGGGTTCTAATAACCGATGGTCACCCCACAAGCCGCTCTAGTCACGACACGGATAGCTCCTGAGAAATGCTATTGAGGAGTCAGTGATTGTGTTCCTACTTGGTAACTTGAATTGTCTATATGGTACTATCTATTGGGGTAAATAGGAGCGGCCTTCATGTCTAAGAGCAGTGAGTAGACGGCAGGTAAGGGATTCGATTCCCGCGGAGATACTTCTTTTTTAGGGTTCCGTACCTCAAAAGGAACCAATCACTTTGTTGTCCTTCTGTCTGTCAAGATTATTTTTTTAAAGAACGAGTGGAGATATCATGTTGAAATTTATATCAAATACTTTCTTAATGTACAGTCAGCCACATAAGTAACTAAACAAATACAAAATTTCAAATCGCGTTTAAACTTTTGCGTCAGTATCAATAATTGTTTTTTCTTTACTAAAATAAACTTCACAGGCTTAACTTTATTTTTGATAAAGAATAAAGAATATTTCTACTGAAGTGACCGTGCAGAAGCGTTTAGAAGTTTTTAATTTGTTCAGCTACTTATGTGGCTGACTGTACCTACATATGATGTTTGTTTGGTATTAAATTTTTTTCATATGTTTTTCTTTGGAATCATGTCTTTCGTTTCAATAAAGTTTCTTTGTTTCCATCTGTGAGCGGCTTGGGTATGACATACTCCTTAACTGTCTGTGCCTGCGGCGGCGTCGTGTGCCGGGTCGGCCACTTCCCTGTAATATGGTTGAGGAGGCCGATGGCTGGCACATGCGTCATACTCGTGAACGAGTGCTGCTTGTGTGGACTGGTCTGCCCTTTTCGCTTACTACATCTAAGTATTAGGGGTATATCTTGAACTAAGATTAATAGCGACATCTTGAACATTTCAGATCAAATTATTACATGATTCCTGAGATAGTTATGCACTAGTGTTGGAATTTAAAAATTTATTACCTATTTTGCGAGTATATAAATGAACTGCTCTAAACAAAACTTAACAAATACTGAATTGTATTTTTTTTTTCTCTACATAATGCATTGTATTTTATACCTTGAACTGATTTTGAAAAGAGCAACACTAGAGTTTCTTGCCCGTTCTTCTCTAGTGAGAACTGCTTTCCGAACTGGTGGTAGAGTTAATATTGACGGAATCTAAATAATGAATAACATTTTATGGGTTCGAATAAATTATTTCATTTCATTTCATTTCATTTCATTTCATTTCATTACCCTCGGTCGTGAGATTTACTTATAATACAATAATTATGTAACTTGATCTTGACAAAAGTAAATCTCGAGACAAGCTTTTATCTCTACATAATATTATTATGTGTGATTCAACTTACAGTTATTTTTTTCCTTTTTAGAGTATTTAAATAAAAGCTTGTTTTAATTATTTTTTTACGTTTTTTTTTTACTTTTTTAGTTATTTTCGAGTTATTCTCAGCAAGTCCTTTCATTTGATATCCATATTATAGGATTGCGTAAAAAATAACTCGTCTGCTATCTTGGGTCGTCCGCCATATTGGATTTAGAGAGAAGTCATTTTATTTATTATATTCTTCTCAGCAAACCCTTTCATTGGATACCCATATTATGGACATGCACAAAAAATAACTAGTCCATCATCATGGGCCCTCCGCCATATTGGATTCAGAATGACGACACTTAGCTAACAATGCATTGTCACCCAAAATGAACGTGTAGGCAAGTTTCAACACAATCGGTTGAGGGTAACTGCTTCAAAATTGACTTGAAGGTTCCACCTGAACAAACATACATATATTGCAAGTTACATAAAAGCTTTTAAAAGAGCGTCAACTTTTTAAACTACCAGCATTCTAGTCGGATTCGATATTTGTCGATATAATCAAGTATAAAATTATACGTTTTCTCTTCCAAATTCCAATACCTTTTTCTTTTTAAAATTGGGTAACGCACCTACCTGGCCTATAATGCAATCTATCTGCAGTTTGCATTCTAAAATTAAAATCCCAACCGACAATTATAATTATCCTCAATCAAAGGGCTTGCAGGTGCATTTGAAATTAGAATATAGACTGCAAAATCTAGATACAAGTCCCTTGATTAACGATGACTCAACAACATTAAGTAATTTAGTACACAAGTTAAACACTGCAGCCCGCGCTTCACTACCCAGCGGTTGCAAATAGTACATTCTGTGTAACCTAATTCAATACACCAACACGTCTACCGTTCAAAAACCCACCGAAACCACCAACAATAAAGTTAAAATTTAACTGACGAGCGCACAAAGTTTTGGTTTACTGTTACGTAAGATTTTAAGGTCATGTTGGTTGCATAACGGATCTGAGAGCGCGGCCAAGTTAAGATGAACTTTACGTGGGTATCGCCGTTCGCGTCTTTTGTACTACAATTGAGGGAGTTATGGGGCGGTGGTGAGGTCTAGATTAGCTGGCCGCTCGTGCTGGTTAATTTAAGAACGTTTTGAAATGTTAATATTGTGTTATTTATCGGTTTGATATGGAAATATTTGCGAGTAATTGAATGCTTTGAAACTAGTAATTGTTAAAGGATAGAGTAAGGTATTCAAAGATTTTTTGGAGAATGGACTCGTCAATGTCTTTTATAATTATAAGTTTTTTGATGGCGCGAAATATTTTTTCCGGGATAAAAGTATCGATTTATATTTTACCGAGATAAAAAGTAACCTATGTTTCTCGCTGATAATGTAGCTTTTTTTTTTTTTTTTTTTTTTTATAATGGCATTTGTGTTCACATTTTGCCAATGTCAAGTTTGGTTTGTCTATTTTATTATCTGTAGTATGTCGAAGTAAAGCAGTGGCTACCTTACCAAGACTTTATCGAGTTTTGGCGGCAACAAAAAAACACTTGATTAGCACAATTATTTCAATTCACTTCATTTGAGCTCTTTAATAGAACTATATTGGATAATATACCACCATAATTATGCAATATAACACTAAGTATCACCAAAATAATGAATTAAAACAAGAGCACCTCATGACACTTCCAAGTTCCCGCCAAAACTGTAGCTTTATATTAGTGAAATAATTTTTAAAATCGGTCCAGTAGTTTTTGAGTTTATTCGTTGCAAACATACAAAAATACAAATCTTTCCTCTTAATAATATTAGTGTAGATATAGATATAGGAGATTAAGGTTATTTTTTGATACCGATCAATAACAGTTGATGTTCGTGATTTCGAAATTTAAAAATCTACCAATCTTAATTTCAAATTACAATTTCCCATTGTGCTACATAATATATGGTAATCTGATGTAAATGACTGACGTAGCCATGTCTAGCGTATGTCAAATGATGTCACCACAACGCGACAAAGAGAAAAGTCGACAAGTTAGTCGAAAGATGATCTACACGCCTTCGAAATTTGTGTGAAATATGGCAAAGGACTGTTTCCGTGAATAATAAAGATAGCACAGCCACGGTTATACATATATCGCACCTTTAGAACTAAAACGGCACAATTCAAAAAAATCTAAAATTGAGCTATCGTCATAATTTTTTTTATTGCATTGAATGACGAGACGAGCACGCCGTTCACCTTATGGTAACCGATACGGCCACCCATAAACAGTAGCAACACCATCCAGCACCTTGATTTACAAAGTACCTACTGTGTGGCATTCCACTGCGCTCGACATCCTGAGACATAAGATGTTAAGTCTTATTATGTCCAGTAGTTACACTGGCTACAATGTCGTTTAAACCGAAATACAACAGTGCATACACACTGCTGCTTGTCGGTAGAAATAGACATTGCGGTGCTACCCACCCAGACGGACTTTTACATATGAGAGACCTACTACCAGTAAAATGACTTAAAACGATGTTCTCAATACAACAATAGTTCAAACACAGCCACATTCTAGCGAGAACAGAACAAAACTGTTATATCGTTCCCTTTTTTAATATATTTTATTAAAAAGGGACCAGTTTCAGTCATTTTATAACGATAACTCAATTTTTTTTTTGAATTGGGTCGTTTTCGTTATAAAGGTGAGATAAAGAAATTGTCTTAAAAACTAAAAGTTAGGGTTGCCCCCAAATGACAGTAAAATAAAGGCTGATGAAAGATGTAAGGTCCAGTATTGATTCACTATGGAGAATTTTAGATCTAGAAGTCAAAACTAAACCTTTCCACATTAACATACACTGATTCAAAAGAATTTAATCAACGATTAAACATTACAAAAGCGTTCATAAACCGAACGAGATTATTATTATTAAAGGCGAAATGACCTAATCCGAAAACCTTGGCAGCAATGCATAAAAACTAGGCCGTTTGTGATGCAACGCCGTTGCGTCATCGCACTGGATCAATCAAATCTTCGACCCAGATACACAGTTGTGTGATCAACGACAGATTAAATAGATAATATAAAAATATGAAGAATGTAAAAAATTATAAAAATGTATTTTTTTTTTAATAAAATGGATGACATTCTTTTTTTTTTTTTTTTTATAATGGCATTTGTGTTCACATTTTGCCAATGTCAAGTTTGGTTTGTATATTTTATTATCTGTAGTATGTCGAAGTAAAGCAGTGGCTACCTTACCACGACTTTATCGAGGAGTTTTGGCGGCAACAGAAAAAACACTTGATTAGCACAATTATTTCACTTCACTTCATTTGAGCTCTTTAATAGAACTATATTGGATAATATACCACCATAATTATGCAATATAACACTAAGTATCACCAAAATAATGAATTAAAACAAGAGCACCTCATGACACTTCCAAGTTCCCGCCAAAACTCAACAAAATCTTTTTTTACGAATAAGGAGGATGACATAAAAATTAATAACTGAATCACTGGCTGTTAATAATGAAAAAACCGAACAGGCGTTTATGGTAATATAAAAAATAACGGTTCGATCTAAGGCATATATTAAAATTTTATATCAAGAAAACAATTTGATACTTCCGAGTTCCGACATACCAGTGATACTAGTATCTAATTTTATTTAATTTTTTTTTTTTTTTTAATGGCACTTGTGTTTTCACATTTTGCCAATGTCAAGTTTGGGTTGTCTTTTTTTATTATCTGTAGTATGTCGAAGTAAAGCAGTGGCTACCTTACCAAGACTTTATCGAAGAGTTTTGGCGGCAACAAAAAAACACTTGATTAGCACGATTATTTCAATTCACTTCATTTGAGCTCTTGAATAGAACTATATTGGATAATATACCACCATAATTATGCAATATAACACTAAGTATCACCAAAATAATGAATTAAAACAAGAGCACCTCATGACACTTCCAAGTTCCCGCCAAAACTCTTTTATTTAATTATAATTCTTTTCGATCTTTTACCATGTCATTTTGTAGATTGTTTGTAACGGTGTTCCGCAATATATTTTTTAGTTACATGGGCTGGTTGTTTTTTTTTACTTTTGCATGTTCGTGCCACAATTCGATTGTACTACTATCATAAAAAACCGAGATGAAGATTTTTTTCGGCACGAGTGATGACTGATAAGTAATAGGTTTGCTCCCGTGTCCCAGTAGCCAGAAAAAAAAACAGAATTCCAAATTCGAAGACTAAACTTTTTTTTTGGCAAAAGACTAAACTTATTCTTTAACTATTTTCTCGTTTTTTACGTATTTATGGCCAGCATTAATCATATAAGGTCAGAAGACCTACTTACCAATTTCCTGGCCTTGCGATAAGTGACATTTTGTAAGCTTTATCAACATGTCCTTTACGTGCCATTAAAACAAACTCAGGTAAATCCCCTAATTACAAGAACAAAACATTATGTACTTCAAATAATAGTGTTTGTTTAATATATGAAAATTAAGGCCATTTTCGAACGAAAACAGGAAAAACCGTTTGTAAATTTATGTAACAACGTTTTTAGTTATGATAGGTTAGTTTATTTTAAAATTGGAATGTTTCGTTGAAAGTTGTTTGTTTAACTTATATTTTTTTTAATTTAGAATCGCTGTACTGGGTATATATTAGCTACTCTCAACTGCTTAAGAGTAGTAATACATTTCCATTTCAGGATTTAAATAATTACAATGTTCATCCTTTGACATCCCATGAATGGATTATGAAAGAAATACTAATGTACAATATACGATCCACATCATAATCAGCCGCATAAAGTCCACTGCTGAACATTGTCTAAAGATTTCCAGACGGACCTGACATAAACGACGGCGCAAGCTCAGGTCATATTAAAGGACATCGCACCTTTAAAACGAAAACGACACAATTCAAAATAATCGAAAATTGAGTTATCGTCATAAAATGACTTAAAACTGGTCCCTTTTTTATGATTATATAATTAAAAAGGCACCCATATAATAGTTATGTCCTTTTCCTGCTTGAATATGGCGGTGTTTGAAATATTGTTGTATTGTAAATTTCGTTTTAAGTAATTTTATGACGAGAACTCAATTTTCGATTTTTTTGAATTGTGTCGTTTTCAACCTAAAGGTGCGACATGTCCAAAAACGGGCATAAAATTCTAACCAAGACAGTTTATTTATATTTGGATAGAACTCCTAAAAACTAGCCTTTTACAATAAAACGTTTAATTTTAAAGACCTCCGATTTTGAGATTTATTTAATATGAACGTTTTTAAAAACCTAAGTTATAAATGGAGGGGTCTAAAATTTGTTTTAATGCATCCAAGATCCATATTTTCCCCTTTAATATCGCTAAAGTTTGAGCCTGGTTAGATTTTGAGGCCCAGCACCCATACAAAAAGCGGACATCTTTCCAAAAACCATTCCAAATATAAATAACATGTCGCCTTATATATATAACTACAATATGCAACATCAAAATTACTTAGAGCTAATTAAAGCAAGATAAGCGTTCTGAAACGTTTCGTAATGCGCAGTAACAGGACCTTGACACGTTACACTGCGTTACATCACCGTACTGTTAGATGTGTGAAAGCATAGCCTTGTCGAGCTGTCTCAGTGGGTTGATCTTCGATTATCACTGATGATTATATACTCTTCTACCAGTCCTTCTAGTAGGTTCGAAAAACTAAGCATTTTTGGAAATATGCCTGGACAGTTTTAAGTCCATCCCATATTAGAAAGATGGCAGGTTGAAGAGGAAAGACCTAAGTACTTGTATGTTCATTCGTATGTTATAAAACCTGAGCCTTCTACAGTAGTCACACTATACACTATACACATACACACACGAGGCATAACTTTTTCTATTATGTCTCTTGATAGAGGGCGAGCTTGAGGAGAAAACCAGTATCAGTTTAGCCGACTCGCGGATCGAACCCGAGACTTCAGCACATTTGAACTGTAATACTACGCCACGAGTCACAGTACCACCATCATACAATACGAAGGTCAACTTACACACAATTTCTCGCCAAGTCTTTTACAAAGTATTATAAAATTCATCTTCAATCGCATAACAATGTGGCAATTACGATGTCAAAAGCAGTCGTGACGGTCGTGAGCTCGGTTTCGACATGTGAGGGTTGGCTAAGTTGCATCGTACATGAGATGTGATCAGTTAGATAGTGGTTATAGGCATTTTGTGAGCTAAAAGGGGGATGCGGGACTTTAATAATCAATATTTAATGGTACAGCTCAAGATTAAGGGTACTTTGAACTAGTGCTACCATTAAGCATAATATCAATGAGTTGTTAAAGAGATTGCAAAAGAACGCACAAGAGTGGATCAGCAACTTAAATACACTTAGGCTTCTAAGGAGCTCTCCATTATACGCATGAGTGGGCTGTCGCCAGATAATATAGTCAGTATATTATCATAGGAAAAATCATAGAACTTATTGGTTGACACTTGAACTACATCCACTTCCAACCAGTTCCTTCAACCTGAAATCACAATCTAGAACAGCTAATATTTCAAAAGCTTATATTCAACAATTGCCATTTCCAATAAAAAAAATCCATTTCCAAACACCAAGATCGCGATTGCAAAGATTGAAGCTGTCGATAGTTTTAGCATGCAGCCTTGACATGTTACCTCACTCCAAGGTGAAGAGCGGTATCTGGTGCGATTATGTAACTATTAGGTAATGCCCGCTTAATAGTTTAGTAATTATGAAAGGGTTATGTACTGACTTGGTGTGCTTTAAAAGAGGGGTCAAAGACAATAAAGACTATTTGGTTATGTATTGACTGACTGCTTTAAAGGAATGTAAAAGAAAGTTGCTGGATCCAAGCCACTATCCTTAGGTCTTGATATCTTTGGAAGGGGTTTGGGGGGCCTTTGTTCAGCAATAGTCAATAGCTGATGATAATGATGGAGATGAGGTCCATCCGCTTTTTAAGGCCTATCGGTAAATCTGTTGCGTAAAAAGAGATGTGCAAAAAACAGCTCTGTTGCTGCACCGAGACAAATATTTGAATTATCTGTAAATATTTTATCGGAGTGTTTTGAGAGTTGGTAGAGTCTCTTATACATGACGAAGTGGAAGACACTTACGACACTAGCCTCTAACCTCTTGTCTCATTTTAGCATACGCATACTGATGCCTTTTATTCCCGGAGGGGCAGGCAGAGGTGCCTTGCGCCTCTGCGTATTGTGCACCCACTTTTCGCCGTGCGTATTCCGTTCCATGATGTGATAGGGGGCGAGCCTATCGCCATATCGCAAATTCCAGAGTCCAAGCTGATACTGATAAGAAAAATCCAATATCACGTTGCCCAACCCGGGGATCGTACCCGAGACCTCAGCATTACCGTAATACGACTACGCCACCGAAGCAGTCTCATTTTAGTATCAATATATTTTTTATAAGGCCTAAACCCTCTCATTTGTAGAGGAGGCCCGTGCTCAGCAGTGGGCAGTATATAATACGGGGCTGGTATGGTATATTTTTTTGTGGCTAAGAGACCCTACTGAACCTGATGATTAGAGTAGTAGGGTCCAGATCAAGTGTCGACTCTCGAGAGATGATTGTCCATCCCCAGTTGATCCTTCCTGGCCTATTTAGGCCACGGCGGCCAATCTCAACAGAGATCAGCCAGGTACGCGAGAGATATTATAGTGCACAAGTGTGTGCGCGATATACAGGTGCACTCGCTATTCCTTCACTCTCATAGTCCGGTGAGACGGCAATCCGACATGACCGGAGAGAGATCAGGCGCAGGACCAACGGCTTTACGTGCTTTCCGAGGCACGGGGGTATCACACCGCCAACTTCCTGACTCCGAGCTGCGACTGAGTAATTTTTTAAGATGGAACACTCAGTCACAATATATTTGGCCCGACCTGGGATTCAAACCCCAGGACCTCAGCGCGCAAATCATACTCGTAACGCGTACGCAATACAACTACGCCACCGAGGCAGTCGATACAATTATGCCGGCCTGTTTTCTATGTATCATTACTGAGTTATTTACATCTTTTCTACTAAATCAATTTTTGTTTTGCTCATTACAGTAATTAGGTTAGATAAACGTTTCTGATTTGACTGAACAATTGTTATTTTGCAACCGAAACCGACGGAGTTACATGCTCTGTAAGTTTTATTCTACTCGACAATTTTAGCTATGAACTGGTCGATTCTCTTCCAATTTCACTAATTAATTTATCATCATAAATTTCTTTGTTTCAAAATTTATTTTTCTTCTCTAATTTAATTATATTTTATTTTTTGGTACAATATGTCTAGAATTGTTAAGTAGGTCATTATAGTGCATTATGACTCAACAACCTTAAAGAAACTGAATACATTTTGACCAAGAGGAGATTTTTTTAAATAACGTACACTAAAGCATGATGCAAACGGCCCATTCAACGTCAACATATCTAAAATTGGTCTAACAACAGCATCAGCAACTATTCACACGCGTGTTGCAGAACTGGTTACAACAGAGGGCCTCGACCGATACTATCGCAACAAATTAGTGATTATTTTCACTTGTGTGTCAGAATGGAAGGTGTCAATGTCAGATGGCACTATCACTATCTGGTGAGAGCCGGGACCTTGAAGATTATGTTTTACAAGCTTTGACGAGTATGACGTCTCGTTGGTAATCATGAATCAATACTTTTGTGTAGGTTAAGAAGAGAAAAGATTATTTCGGACAAAAAAATGATAGTAATCACAGATCTTTTGTTTTTGTTACAAAATGTGTCGTTTGATTAATAATAATGGCTGAAAGTTGGGCTTCCATGGAGAACAATCATGTAGGTGCTGTTAGTTTGTAAAAGATTAATATCAGTCGTTAATCGAACACTTGAAAATACTTACAACCTGTTAGGTGATGAATTTTGAAATAGTTTAAAATAATTCTGACCTATTTCCAAAAAGTTGAATTATTCCTGAATAATTTATATTACTGGCCTTCCGAAAATTTCGATTCTATCTCGTCTGCATATTTTTTGTATGTATATTTACTAACACGAAAAATTCACAAGCTAAAGTCTATTGCCTCAAGTATTGCCTAAAATTACAGCAACCGTGTCATCAAACTTAAATTATATTAAGTTATTCAAGCATTGACTAATTTTGCGGATGTTTTAAGTAATTTTTAGATCGATGCAACGCTTATATCAAAATAGGTTTTCGAAATTCCAGGGTTGTTAATATCCACGTCTGAATGAAAGATCACTAGAATTTGCTTTACGGTTTTGCAATAAAATTGCATCTACTAAAAACGGATATTTAATTCTATGATGCGATGGATACAACTCTAATCCTCAGAAAATATGGTGTATTACAATCGAAAATTCAAATTGTCAGTTTACTCTATCTGCAAAATTAGGATCTCACATATTTTCATCATTTTGACATTCTAAGTAAGGGCCAGGTCAAAAGTACCCTGAACCGGCGGGAATGCATGAAAAGATTGATGAAGTTAGAGGAAGCGAAAGTGGTGTGCCAGAATCGAACAAAGTGGCAATCCATGGTCTCTGCCTACCCCTATGGGATAGAGGCGTGATACTATGTATGTATATTTTCATCATCATGATCATCAGCCATATGGAGTCTACTGCTAAAAATAGGCCTCCCCTAAAGATTTCCAGATAGACCTGTCACATATGTTACAAGCAAATATTGATCCCTGCAGACCAACGTAAATCCTTTAAAAAAAACTATTAATTACGAGCTTTTGCCCGCGGCTCCGCCCGCGTGATTGAGTTTTCCCGGGATAAAAGTCCCGCTTTATATTTTCACGGGATAAATGGTAGCCTATGTGTTAATCCAGCACATAATATACCCGTGTGCCAAATTTCATCGAAATCCGTTAAGTTGTTTTTGCGTGAAAGAGTAACAAACATCCATACATCCATACATCCAGACATCCATACATCCATACTTACATACTTTCGCGTTTATAATATTAGTAGGATTACAGTAGCGAACGCATCTTAGTACTCATTACTGCTCCACTTTACTACATTCATTTCATCAAGTCAACAATAGGTATTGCATTA
The DNA here is from genome assembly GCA_947568825.1 of Sphinx pinastri. Lineage (NCBI taxonomy): Eukaryota > Metazoa > Arthropoda > Insecta > Lepidoptera > Sphingidae > Sphinx > Sphinx pinastri. The sequence goes on from OX387639.1 coordinate 4,241,454, forward strand.
ATCAATTCTTCTTTCAATAAGCTTGCCCAATGTTGAATTTTCAATCGCAAATGTTTGTGATGACGAAACGTCGTGTACAAGCTATTATTAGATTAATAAACGTGTTGAAATAGTAGTATTTTATCCCCGTATAGTGTCAGTCAACATTTCTTGTGAGCTCGATGAAAATGCAACAGGTCAACTAACTTAGTGGCGAAATAACTCCGGAAGGTCTAGAGGCTGTGCGATGTGTGATGGTGCGGGGTTTTGTAGATTTGTTGCTATGTTAAGTCTTGGATCAAATAGTGTGTGTTTTGTGTGATCAAGTGGTGAATGTTTCCAATTATCTCATGAGAAGTATCCATTGATTCATCATTAAAACTATATTATGTATTATGCAAACTTTTGATGAATTTTGTGGGTACTGTAATATTTCAAGAATTAGTAGGAATGAGACGTAAGGAGTGTTGATAATATTATAATACAAGTTTTTCCCGCGGCTCCGCCCACGTGAATGAGTTTTCCCGGGATAAAAGTCCCGCTTTATATTTTCCCGGGATAAAAAGTCGCCCATGTGTTAATCCAGGACATAATCTACCCCTATGCCAAATTTAATCAAAATCTGTTCTGTAGTTTTTGCGTGAAAGAGTAACAAACATCCATACATCCATACATCCATACATCCATACTTACAAACTTTCGCGTTTATAATATTAGTAGGAGGTATCAACAAAAGTAAAAGATTTCATCGAATTTTAGTTACTCGTGTATTTTCAGACAAAAATATCATTTCAAAATGTACAAGATCCCATCAATTTGTATTCGTTGTAATTCATTAAACTAATCTCGAAAACGCTTCTCAATAATAAAAGTATATTTAGGGGAATCGTAACGAAAGTTACGTTATCATCAGTTTAATTATTACTTTGTAGTTGAATATTATGTCATTGCTTCCAGATATATCATGTTGATCTTCCACATTCCTCATCTACATACATTCTTATCTCGTTTCATAACTCATATTCCAGACCCTAAGGGCGGTATTAATAAATCAATCTCATATTTGAGTAACATCTCAAGTAGACATATAATGTATTAAATAAACCAAGCTTAAGCTGTCATTTAAAAGCTTGTTCCCAGCTGAGTAAGCGCTGTACACAAACAAAACTTAGCTCTCAAAATCCGATGTCATTTGAGTTGATGTTAATATGGGTTTATTAAATATCGACTATCCTAGGATGCTGACCTTAATTTGACAGCGTCTCAGCTAATATCGCACTTCAGGGCGAAATTGAGTTGCATTTCGTGTATTACAATAAGAAATCTACAGTACTTGCTAATTTTATTTGTTTTTTTTTTTGTATGCGTATTTAAGTTGCTTTATGTAAGTATATGCTATCGACTTATTTACGATTGTCGCAGTATCCGGACAAACCTGGATAAGGTTTTTGAGATACTTATTAAACAACTATGTACTTTACTTTTATATATTAATAAATAAAAAAACATAAAAAATATATATTAGTACCGCCCTAAATCTCGCACATGAATCAACCGCACGACCCACACCACTTATATGTATATTTAGCAGGTCTGAGGTAATATCGCACGCATGTGTTGACATACCTACGGAACTACGGTGTCGAAACGTTGCAAACTCGCGAATACTCTGATAATTTTCACCACCTAATTATGTTAAGGTTTTTGCTATCTTTGTTAATGTGAAGGAATGTAGAAAGGGTATTGTTAGGCGTGGTATGGTCTCGTGAAGCTTAGAGGGCACGGGAACCCGAACTTTATGGGCGTGCTGTGAACCAGGATTAGGTTCTTGATATTTTATAATGTCATCTCCTTTGTGAAAAGGATCGGAATGGTGGGGTGTTGGTTTCGAAACATCAGGAAGGATTCGGTCCATTTAAAGTTTGAAAAATGTATCTTCTTTTTTTGCTATAGAGATGTAACCGAGATTACCGCTAGTGTTTTGATTTGGAGGAAGCATAAAGATTGTTTAAAGCTTAAATATTTTTCGATCGCTATGCTCTTGGCAAAGATGATGTGAGACGACAGCTGTTTGTTGCGCGTTACGTGAGTGAGATTTCTGAATGTCCAAACTATCTTCTCCTCTTAATTCCGACAGTGCATCCATTAGTCTTCTGGACTAGTAGATATTTATGATGTGGAGATCATTTAACATCAAGCGACCTACTTACGTTCTAAAATATCCCAAAATGCATCAAAGAACCTCAAGTAAGAAGAAGACACGAAACAAATTAAGAGCTAAGGCACTTCGTATCAAGCGAGCATCAACGTTTTTATGATTTATGATGTCACATTTTAACCTTTTCCATTTGGGTCACGAATATCTTCGTTAATCAAAATATTGCTTAGCTTTGAGAATATAAATTACACTAAGTTTATTTTGATGAAGTTAAATAATTTGATGACGTTCACAGGCGCTGTTACATGTAAATTGCTAAGTATCCTTCCAATACGATGATTTAGTCTTTTGAGTTTTGACCTATTGAATATATGCGTTCATTGAGAAGTTAGTGATATGTCCTTTCCATGATACTTTTTGCAACTTGTGTGGATTTTTCTAGCATGATTTGCCCGGGACTCAATGCCTCATGGGATTGACCTCAAAAACTAGTCGTAAAGCTAAGGAAAATCCTATGGAAATGTTTGAAAATATGAGTCGCGTTGATTTAACATAAATGGGAAAAGATATGTGAAGAAAGTATATATTCTTTGAAGAAAGCCTATGTTTAGCAGTGAGAATCCTAGAGCTGATGATGTATTAATGAATTTTATTACAGAGCCTGACATAAAACTTAAATCATTAAATACGACCTTGAAATTCTGTGACTGCTTTGGTAGTGTAGTTGTATTACAGTACGACTGCAGAGCTGAGGTCTCGGGTTCGATCCCCGGGTCGGGTAAAGTGATATTGGGTTTTTCTATTCAGTATCAGCCCGGATTCTGGAATTTGTGCCCGATATGGCGATAGGTTAGCCCCCTATTACATTATGGGACGGAATATGCACGGCGAGAATGGGTGCATTAGTTGCGCCTCTGCCTACCCCTTCGGGGATAAACGGCGTGAGTGTGTGTGTGTGTGTGTGTGAAATTCCGTGCTGCCATACTTCTGTCTCTCCCTGAAAATCCAAAAAAGGCGAGATACTATGTATGTGACTTGAAGATAAAACTAAAGACCTAAAGATTGTCTATAATGAGACCTTGTGGGTCCATTTAAAGCTGATGGATCAGTTTATATCGTAATCGGTATTATTTTGGCACCAACTCTAATGCGCGGTTTAACAATAGTTCGTCTAGTAAACATTGCTTAAACATTTGACACGCCAATTATGTTGCCCGTTTGAGGTACAGTTAGCAAAAAAGTTACGTTTGTAATGTAGGTAATTTATGCAATTTATTTTGTTTTATTTTAATTACAGCATGGTTTGTCGTCACTCTCAGTAAATGATTACATTAATGTTATTATATTTTTATTATTATATTAGGTCGACAATTTTTTTAATTGGCACTCCACCGACTTAGTGCCCGTATGTCTCCTGGGTCCCTCATTGAAAATCAGCGCTGCAGTATTGGTTAGGCAGTTCTGCAGCATGGAGCTGAATGAGGGTTCCCATTGTTGGCACAATATTTAATATTATTATTTTTTGTTGCATTTTATTTTATACACATGTAAGTTTTTGTCCCAACAATAAAACATTTCTTTCTTTCTTTTCTTTCTTTCTTAATAAAACTCTATGAGATATTTGATTCATGGAAATGTATCCAAAGGTAGGTCTCTTATATGTAAGAGTCCGTCTGGGTGGGTACCACCGCTATGTCTATTTCTACCGCCAAGCAGCAGTGTGCATGCACTGTTATTTTTCGTTTGCAGGACATTGTAGCCAGCGTAACTACAGGACATAGTGAGACTTAACATCTTATGTCTCAGGATGACGAGCGCAGTGCAATGCCACACAGTACTTTGTAACTCAAGGTGCTGGATGGTGTTGCTACTGTTTGTGGGTGGTCGTATCGCTTACACTATCAGGCAAACGGCATGCTCGTCTCGCCATTCAATGCCATAAAAAAAAGGTGTAATAGTTAAATTTTAGCTCCAATTACTGTACACTCAAGTACAAGATATACCTTGCCATTAATCTTTTTTCTACGTTCTGCCTGACAATCGTGACTTGAAAGTTCTTTATGTCAGTTGGCCTTTTCAATTATGTTATAAATAAGCATTATTAATCAGTTAAGTGGATGATTTGTTTTTCTTAAAATTTCATATTGAAATTATGACAAAGATGTACTTTTTGAATCATTTAATAACCATTTACTAATTACGTTTTATTGGCAAGGGTTGTAAAATAGTGCTGCGAACCGTTCTATTACACAACGAGTTACAGCGAGTCGATTGTGTCGATATTTCGTATCGATAGTTGCCGGTGTCGACACTACTAAACCGGAACGTTTTCAAGGACAATTCTGAATTCGACGCAACGACATGCTTCGCTTGAAGCCCTTCATGGTTTTCCAAAAATTTTGTAAGCGTTTTGAAAGGCTAGTATAAAAAATGAGTATTATGGAACATGAAACAAAAAAAAACAAACACACCTTACGCCTTTATCCCCGAAGGGGTAGGCAGAGGTACAAATAGGGCACCCAGTTTTCGTCTGTGCCATACCGTTCCATGATGGCGAGGGAGCCTATCCCCGTATTAGGCACAAATTTTAGACTCTGGGCTGATTCTGAGCAGAAATACCCAATATTATCACTTTGCCGGACCCGGGGATCGAAACCGAGACCTCAGCATTGCAGTCGTACTGTAATACAACTACACCACCATCTGATAATGCCTAGTGACGTATTGTGATTTCATATTTGTAAAACTTAGGGAGTGTCGCTACTATTCATGGACGGTCTGGTTGTTAACCATCTGCTGAGTCTGCTCGTCTCGATCAATGGTTTATAAGAAAAAAGGTTTGTCTGTTCCTAGACTGCAGCAACAACATCCAAACTTTGTACACAGTGCGTGATTCTGTTACGCTGGTCACCCTGAGACATCAGATGTTGCGACTTGCGTTTCACAATGCCAAGTAATTAAGTAAACAAAGCCCCTCAAGCAATAAAATAAAACATTCATTCGAATAACAGAATAGATAAACCTAAAAAGTAAAAACCTAAATCTCATCATCAAAATTCTGTGAATGATAACGGTAATTCATTCTATTTTAAAATTACATACTTCGCAAATACTAACCTATTATTTGCAATGCAATGCAAACAGCCCTGTATTATATACTGCCCACTGCTGAGCACGGGCCTCCTCTACTACTAAGAGGGGTTAGGCCTTAGTCCACCACGCTGGCTTAGTGCGGGTTGGCAGACTTCAAATATCCTCGAGATTCTTATGGATAATTCTCAGGTATGTAGGTTTCCTCACAAAGCTTTCCTTCACCTTTAAAGCGAACGATAATTGATAAACAATACACACGTAACTTCGAAAAGTCAGAGGTGAGTGCCTTGGGTTTAGAACCTCCGGACATTGTCTCGGCAGACCGTTCCATTCCGAACTAGGCTATCGACCACTTTAATATTGTTTATTACATTTTAACATCCACGTATAACTATTTATATAGTGCACGATTTTCGTTGAAGACGTTTTGAGTAAATGCTGAGTGTATTTTTGTCATTGTTAAATATTATCATATGCATAAGTTAAATGACATGTAAACGACACTATTATTGGATGTCATTGACGTTTTAGTCCGGTCAATTTAGACATTCGAAGTTACCTAAATTCCCACCAAGCTGAAAATCGGTAAGATTGTTTAAAATGTCATTAAAAACAAAATTTGAAAGTTCCCCATCTTTCCCATGTAAGGAAAAATTTTTATTCAAGGTCAAAGGTCAAAAAAATGAGTTTTCCATGATTTTCAGCAAAACGGTAAGTTTTATCATAAAAATACCTCAGACAAAAATTGTAGATCATAAAATTATCTACAAAAAATTGATCAATACTTTTTTTCTACGAGCCACCGTTTTTGAGATATAACGATTCAAAAAGTTGTAAAAGTTGTAATCGTCATAATATGCACACGTTTCCTCGCCACCTATGGGGTAGTGTACTTGGGGCGCCTTCGGATGTGGCGTCATCGTCGATTGAGAATCCGGCAAGGGATATCCCAGAGGTTTCGCCCGCAGAAATGCGGGCGGTAGTGCTTCGGCTGCGGAGCAAAAACACGGCCCCGGGGCTCGATGGCATCCCCGGAAGAGCCTGGGTGCTAGCCCTCGAGCACCTGGTTTTTGGTTGCTATGCCGTGCGTTGTACATAGGTTAGGGACTCGGCCCGGTGGTCGCCCAATGGTTACATCTCTCCGGGCGGCGTAACGCCGGGTCGTAAGGCACGGTGAACCCAACATAACCGCTCAGTCGCCCCCCTTGAAGGCTGGGTGGTAGTGATAAGTCGCTTTCAAAGGTATAAGACCCTAGCCACGCACACAATTGAACAGGGGACAGATGTTTTCTCAAGGTTACAATGGCGTATAAATTAAGGGACTGGGTTTCATTTTACCTGATATACTTATAGTTATAACTTATGTATATTTTATATTAGTAGTGTAAGTTACAAAGAACGATAGAAAAATATTTTAACATATATTACAACAATAGAGATGTATATATACGTGGCGTACTCATGCATATTATGACGATTACAACTTTTTGAATCGTTATATCTCAAAAACGGTGGCTCGTAGAAAAAAAGTATTGACAATTTTTTTGTAGATAATTTTATGATCTACAATTTTTGTCTGAGGTATTTTTATGATAAAACTTACCGTTTTGCTGAAAATCGCGAAAAACTCATTTTTTTTACCTTTGACCTTGAATATTTTTTTTTCCTTACAGGGGAAAGATGGGGAACTTTCAAATTTTATTTTTAATGATATTTTAAACAATCTTACCGATTTTCAGCTTGGTGGGAATTTAGGTAACTTTACTCTTATTTTTTGGTCTAATTTGACCGGACTATTACAATACTCCAAGATGTAAACATGTCAACAGTTAACATTCGACCAAGAATAACTAAGGGGTCGTCTTTTGTTTTTTGACATGGCGACAACTTTTTATTTCTAAGAATTAATAATTATTGTTTTGTATCTGCTATTATTACTTGACATTGGCGAAATCACCGATAGTTAATCGGTGGAAGCCATAATAAAAAGAAGAAGAAGAAGAAGAATAACTAAATATACTTCTAAAAATTTGGTTAAACGAATTGTGTTTGCTTTTTTTCGGATGAATAGTAAAACATCTCAATTATGTAAATGAAAGAAATTAAAAATATCTAAGAACTAACCCTAAGCGAGATTACTGCGAATATTTTAAACAAATTTATCGTAGCAATGATAAAAATAAAATGAGTCGATCAGCGTAAATTAAACCCAGTTTAACGATTTTTGTCTCTATTCAACCCTTCATCCCTATTCACCCCATATATATCTAGTCGATTGCAAGCCGGATTCAAAAAGAAACAAATTCCTTTACAAGAAAACCATAAGACTTCCTTTTATTATCGAGTAGGTATTTGTTATGAACATAACTACACTGGGAGTTCATTAATTCTAGATTGTTCTAGATTAATTTACTTATAAAATAAACCCGAGCTCCAGTTACCAGCTCTAATGAATACCGCAGCGCAATGCTGTCGCAACCTCCCCCAGAAGGTTATCAACTTACGAAATTTCATTTCGTGAATGCACTTCGCCTAACAGTCATCTGTCGCTGTACCTTGCTATTGGGATGTAATAGTGGGATGTTAATAGTGTTTAAATAATAGGACTTAATAGAATGTGGGGGATAGAAAGGCGGTGACTGGGTGACAACTGATTAGATCTTGTTTATTATGGATTTCTTTCGTGCTCGGCAAAGTTACCCCACTGCACCTGATGGTAAGCGAAAGAAGACCAGGCCTCGTAACCAAAATGCTTTTCCACAAGCGTTAACACCAATAGAATAGAAAATAATTTAAGCGAATGCTATAGAAAATAATTTGAGCGAATGACATACGACAAGTCTAACACAAGGATATGTCATTCCCATACATTTGTTTCTATTATACTGACGTTAAGGGTTGTAGAAAAGCATCATAAAATAATTAAATAAAAAAAAAAATCATTTATTAATCAAGTAGGCTTATAAAAAGCACTTATGACAAGTCATGACAAGGTATAGAATAACAAATTTACAAAGGCACAAATACCAATTAAATAATTTAATGTACCTAATGATGTACCTACATTAAACAACGAAAAACCAACACGGGCTCATCTAGGCTACAGCCACACTCCTCAAGACCGCTGTACCGTCCTCGCCGCGTCCCCCGGTGTCCCAGTTAGCAGTTCCGGCCCGCGTGCCGATGAAAACAATGGATAGATTGGTGTATTACACCGCTAAAATCCCCTAATCCCTGATGTCTCAATCATCTTCCAACGACCGCCCTGAGCCGAGGCTCGTACCCCACTTAGGGGGTGCCCTCAGCGTGGTCGTTTAAATGTAAAGGGTTGGAGCGCCTTAAGCGTTCGCCCGAAAGTCCCGTGTGGTCAGAAAAGGCGACTCGCGTCTGGCTACTGACTGCAATGTCATATAAAAAAAAAATAGGCTACAGCCGCAGTAAAATGACGACTGACGAGAGATAATTCCACTCGCTAGTCAATACAATTATGCCGGCCTGTTTGAACTCAAAACATGCTAATCCCGCATCGGGACATACTTACAGGGGCCACTATAGGGAGCGTGCACGAACTATAGGGGCAGCACCAAATCGACACAAGAGCCACACGCGGATAAAAAAAGAAACTTTGTAGAACAATATTTTATTTATTATATTCTTTTAATATGACAAAAATGATAAAATATGTGTTCCGGCCGAATATTATTGATACCCAGAGTGTCCAGAATATGCTTTTTTTTATATTCGAGCTAGTTATTTAAGCAAAAATAGGACGATATGTTCCCTTAATTACAGATTTTTTGAAGTTATACTTCTTTTGGCGCGTTAGGGAAAATGTTGAGAGTAAATTTTTACGATGCGCGCGCACACCGTCTCGAAAAACCGACACCCTGAAGTTAGCTATAGTCAACATTTTAGTTTTGAATTTTGAACGTAGAATAAGGCGAAAGATATTGAACTTCTTTTGGCGCGTTATTTAAAAAGATTTTTATCTTGTTACGCCAAAGAAGTATAACTTCTAACGCGTGTACACACACACACTTTATTGTATTGAATATTATGTTCAAAACATCTTTATTTTTATAAATTACGTAATGAGACATTTCCAAATGCTTTTGGAACTCATGCTACCTACGTATGTTTTATACAGCTTTTATTATTTTTGTCGATTTTCACATAACCATGGAATGTAAGTACTTAGGTACTATTTTTGAGAACATAATAGAATTTCACACCATTTGATTTGTTTATTTTTATGTTTTGGAGCATCCAGATAAACAGCAATACATTATCAACAAATTAAATGTTATTTTTCATCGTTTTAATACGAATATTTTACGTCAATGCCAAGTATCGATGTGCTGAAAAGGAGTCAGATTGCGCCACCAGATGGCAGAGCTTACGACGTGCACGTTCCCTATGGCGGTTAACGATTATGTAAGGTGGTCGCTATAAGGAGGATTTTAGAGGGAAATTACTGCTATGACCCTAAATTAATTCAGATGGAAACTAATGAGTATTCCAAATTCAAAATTTTGTAAATGAGGTTTCTTTTAAAGTCTTCTTTGCAGAGTTTCTGGTGACCTTCGTAAGACAATCGTAGTATATGTCATGTGGCATGTCTGCCACCAATTCATTCAGTTGTGTCCACGCCCAGAATGTTTTGTTGAAAATAAATTATCATACACTATTTGCTAACATGGTTATTATTTTGGTTTTATTATTATTGTTATGAGATGACAGCAATTCTGAAACAATCGAAAGGGGGTCAAGATCTTTAAGATGATTAAACAGCAAATGATGAAGAAATTTCCGAACGCTGCATCGCCTCTCGCGGGTCTCTGTTTTACGCCACGAGTGCCTAAAGATTTCTTTTATATTATGTAGATTTAACGACTTACCGCCTCGGTGGCGTAGTTGTGTTACAGTACGACTGCAATGCTGAGGTCTCGGTTTCGGTCCCCGAGTCGGGCAAATTGATTTTGGATTTTACTATTCAGTATCAGCTCTTAGTCTGAAATTTCTGCCCGACATATTGATAGTCTCGCCCCCATCATATCATGGGACGGAATACGCACAGCGAAAAGGTTTGCATTAGTTGCGCCTCTGCCTCTACCTTCGTGAGTGTGCGTGTATGAAAAATTATATCACCCGAATGAAGTCATCACTGTATCATTAGCATAAAAAATACAACTGGTAATTTTAATATGGTTGAAATCGATGATGCGATACAAATACAGTGCAACTGTGTCAACAATGCAACGTGTCTTGCATTTAGTCATGCTTATTAAAAACACTTAACTAGACACGTGATTATTTCAGATAAGGAAATAGGTAAATGTTTTTCGCAGCCATCAGGCGTGATTCTCCGTCGTTGTTTAATGGCAGCATACTCGGTGTACGAAGCGTGAGGTTCTAGGATCAATACCATACCATACCATACCAGCCCTGTATTATATACTGCCCACTGCTGAGCACGAGCCTCCTCTACAACTGAGAGGGTTAAGGCCTTACTCCACCACGCTGGCCTAGTGCGGGTTGGAAGACTTCACATATCTTCAAAATTCAGAGAACTTCTCAGGTATGCAGGTTTCCTCACGATGTTTTCCTTCACCGTTAAAGCGTGCGCTAATTCACAAAGAATACACACATAACTTTTTTTAGAAAAGTCAAAGGTGTGTGCCCTTGGTTTTTGAACCTGCGGACATTCGTCTCGGCAGTCCGTTCCACTCCCAACTAGGCTATCGCCTCTTCTAGGATCAATATCTAGGTTGAACAAGTTCAATATGGCGATAAGTTTAGCGACCACTGTACAACAAGGTGTTAGGAACGCACCATAATGGCCCACGTAATTGTGTCGCGTTCCGGGATCAGCCAGTGCATACGGTTCAAACAGACCAGCATAGTTCTACTGGTGGTAGGTCTCTCATATGTGAGAGTCCGTCTGGGTGGGTACTGTTTATAGGTGGTCGTATCGCTTACCTTCAGGCGAACGGCATGCACGTCTCGTCATTCGATGCCATAAAAAAAATGTATCGTATGGTGAGGGATCCTCATCTCTCTCTCTTCAGTCGACATTCTATTTCGACCCATCTTCGCTTACCATCAGGTGCAGGGGGGCCAATTTGCCGTGTCGATGAAAGAAAAAGCTTCTATATTTACACTATGGGTCGGACTTAAGCTCTGTGAAATATTCTATTGCGTCTCTGCCTAACTCTTCAGCGATAAAAGCGTGAACCCATGTATAGTTTTAGAATTCGAATGGCTCTGGATTCGAACACTAAACCTAATCGTTTTGATATTCCAAATGGCACTAGAGCTAGAACAAGATTAACCCTTATTAATTTGTCCATTACACCAGTAACCACAGGTCGTGCACCAGAGGTATTTGACATCAGGTAGACCTGACGTAAAAACATGTCATTCGACGACATGTAGATGAAATGAAAATAAATAATTTATTCAAACCCATAAACTGTTATACATTATTTAGATTCCGTCAATATTAACTCTACGACCGGTTTGGAAAGCAATTCTCACCAGAGAAGAACGGGCAAGAAATTCTAGTGTTGCTCAGTTCAAAGTCAGTTCAAGGTATAAAATACAATGCATGCTACAGGAAAAAGAATACAACTAAGTATTTGTTTATTTTGTTTGGAACAGTTCATTTATATACTCGCAAAATAGGTAATAAATAATAAGATGTTCAAGCATTTTTGATAAATTGTGTTACTCCCACCTATTGGAATGAAGTAACAGCAGTTAAAGGCTTACGGTCTGGAAATATTTAGGGGAAGTCTTTAGCAATGGTCATCGTATAGATAATGGTGATGAGAGATAACATTCTCCTAATGAAGAAAATGACAAAAGACGTGTCTGTTAATCCTACTCGTTTCCTATAGACAATACACAGACGTAAAATGTTAAAGCACTTGTACAAATACATCTCACGTGTTTATTATAATGAGAATATTAAAATTTAACGTGAAACACGTGACGACAGCGGATGCAGGTAAATTATATAATAAACGTTTTTACACGAATGAGACAAGTGAAGTCAAAGTAACAATGACTGTCGATAAGCAATGGCAGAAAGAATTACCAGACTGTATACCCGATATGGCGATAGGCTCGCCCCCTATCACATCATGGGATGGCCCATATTATGATGAAAATTGGTGACGTGGTTGTACCTCTTCCTACCTCTTTAAGAATAAAGGCGTGATGTGTTTGTTTTATTTGTATCACATTAACATGGCTCGTCATTACCCTATGAAATTAAATCTTATAATTCTCAAATCCACTCCCGACTATCGTACTCTCTGACAACAGAAGCAACGACGCAGCTCGAGACAAACTTTAAAGGGGCAAAGTTATGTGACTTGAACTTTAAACTATCACTCGATAATTATAATCGTAAGAATGAAGTCGGCCTGAAGTATCCACACCAACTGAACAGAATTTGCGACACTCGGAAATATACTCATAAATACTTAGTGCTGAGTCCACGATTTAATCAATTGAAATCATTTTGTAATACACAAATTAAAAACTAAGCCACGGCAATATATTGTAGACCTTAAAACTTAAAAGCTATAATGTTTATCTTGAGATTCAAAATAATCTTGCGGAAAACTTTGCCAGTATTTTACCAGACAGACCTCCATTTTTTATTCGGATATGAGGTCAACCACATTCCATTTACACATTATTTCCAAAACAAATTGATGCACAATTTATACGACCCCGATCACGGTCACAACCATCCTGAGTATCAAGGTTCGAAGAAATTATTACTGCATTTGTTTTTATTACTTCCTATTCCGACTTATTTAGTATCAAAATAAAGTTGTCGTTGCGAATATGAAATTGTGTTTGTTTATTTGTCCATTCGTGAAGCGGCAGTATTCTTGAAAATAACCTACGACCTGAAGCGTGCAATGCAATGCAATCAGCCCTGTATTATATACTGCCCACTGCTGAGCACGGGTTGGCAGACTTCACATACCCTCGAAATTCTTATGGATAATTCTCAAGTATGTAGGTTTCCTCACGATGTTTTCCTTCACCGTTAAAGCGAACGATAATGGATAAACAATACACACGTAACTTCTAAAAGTCAGAGGTGTGTGCCTTGGGTTTTGAGCCTGCGGACATTGTCTCGGCAGACTGTTCCATTCCCAACTAGGCTATCGTCCACTTCGTCTGAAGCGTGAAGGAAACTAATTTTGTTCCAAAAAATAGGGATTTTAATGCAGGAAACTATCGCACAAGCACGAGTAAGTTAGTTGATAAGGAAAAGTACTATAGCAAATATGTAAACAACTCAGACTAAATAAACAACCATTTTCATTTTCTATAGTTGCTAACCGAGTGCAATAAAATAACATACCTATTTTACTGTAGAGGATATTCAGGAAAATATGTCAGTTGCTAAGTAGAGACGCTAACGTAAAGCTACAATCCCACTAGGCCAAGAGTTCATAGCTGACTATTCGCTTCATACATTTCAAATGCAGCGGTCACACACAGTTAGCGGCATTTCGCTTGTCGAATCATTCAGTCATTCACTCATTCAATGTACTTAAATACTAGGAGCAACTTTCTTCTTGTACAACTGAATAACGAGACAAGTAAACCGCTTTCCCACTGGCGACATAAACAAAACACAACGAACTGATTAGTTTAAGACATGATAATATTAAGTTTCATAGGGCCCAACCTTATGTTTAAAAAGTTCTTCAAACTGGAACACATTACACTGATTCTTAGTTGCAGAAAGACGTTGCGGTGGTAGTAAGACAGACCCTCGTATGCGAATGACATATTAAAAGAAACCATCGCTAGACAAAACTTTACCTGTTAGACTAGGTAAAGATAGCATCAGAAATGTAACTTTGCCGTGCCTGGAAAAAACTCATAGTCAGTCGCAAACTATCTGCCTAATAGGTCCGCAGCCTCAATATGACTGACATGGCGCCTCTTTCCTGCAATGGCGCTGCGTCCTTCCCTATCCACAACTAATCACATGGTCATAACCGCAAATCAATTTTACAAGGAAGGAAAATACTTAAAACAAGAAATTGTTAGTACACTTCATACTGTAACTCACTGAATAATCAATCAAATAAGTCAATCAAAATCAAAGTATTAATAGTGAAGGAAAACTTCGGAACCCTTCTTGGGAATATTGCGTTAGGGGTGTGAGGTATGGCAAAGTTAAAGTTTTATCGAGGAGTGTAAAAGGATAAAATTGTTATAATATTTTGTTACAAATACATTAATTAAGTAAATAAATATTCATTGCTTACGTCCTTACTACCAATTTCTAATAAAATGTCAACTGATGTAATACAATTTGAAATCAAACTTAAGGCCTTCGTCCGAAGGAACGGCCTTGAGCATTCGTTCTATGCTTTCGGCGCACGTTTTACGGGAATATGCAAAGATTTATGGATATTTTTTCTGAAAAATCTATTGTAGGTCTTTATGAAAATTTTAAACTACCAAAATGTTCCTTGTTACATTCCCTATGTTGGTTACAAATTAAAATGATGGACGAGATGCAGTCTCAACAATTATAATGGTATTTTCATTATGGAATTAATGAAACAATATCCATATCTATTACAAAAAAATGAAAACAATCAAAGTAAAGATAACATATTGTAGAAATGTGATGTTAATTTTTTTATATGTATTATAAATTTCAAATATATAGTTTCTAAAAATACGGTAATCGCGCCGTTTTACTGATTAATCTGATTGTTGCAATTTTGCCATCCGAGATAGCGATTTGAAATCGGCCATAAAAGCGAGGACACACCCACTTTTATCCCCGAAAGGAAAAACAGAGGCAGAACTAGTGCACCCACTTGTCGCCGAGCGTATTCCGTCCCATGATGTGATAGAGAGCGAGCTAATCGCCGTATCGGGCACAGATTCAGATTCCAAACTGATGCTGAGCAAAACAACCTTATCACTTTGCCTGACCCAGGATTCGAACCCGATCCCCCATAGTAATCGTACCGACGAAAGCGATAGAAACTAACAAAGAGTTCTAAGATTATATTATAGAGCGGACATTGGGAAAATTGTCATACAAAAATTTTGAGCCTGTTCTTCGGTAACTCAATCTATCGTGAAATAACAAAATACCTATGTAAAATTCATTACAACATACTTTGACATGGTCGTAATGCGTATGTATATTGGCATAATTCCTTCCAGAATATTGTTTTCTTTACAAAATTTAAGCATACCGAGACCTCTTGTTACACGGACATGTCAGATAAGACAGCGACTTATTACCAATTGGTAACTTTTGGACGAAAAATTTGGTCCTGATGTCCGGTCTATAACTATACTGTTTAATGTCTTTGGAAACAAAAGATATCACTAATCTCTGTCGACCTACAAATTAACTAAACATATAAAGGCTATACATATGAAACCTTGGCGCCACTTCCTTATTGGTATTACAATAGATAATTTCTGCAAATAACTATTAATAAGATATAAATGTTTAAGGACGTTCTGCGCATAAGTTATGCATGTAATTACATGTTTCTATTATGTAAGTTGTACTTTACCGCTGGACAGAAAGGCATAAATGGACTATGATATTTGCTATGGGAATAAAAAAAAATTGAGTTAATATGGGCGTAGGGAAGTAGGGGCACTGCTTCCAATCAGAAATACTTTTGTATGTAGTTGTATTGAGTTATTGGGATTAATAATAATAATACCAGCCCTGTATTATTTACTGTCCCACTACTGGGCACGGGCCTCCATTACTACTGAGAAGGTTCAGACCTTAGTCCACCGCGCTGGCCTAGTGCGGGTTGGCAGACTTCACATATCTTCGAAACTTTTTATAGAGAAAGTTCTCTATAAGTTCTCAGGTATGCAGGTTTCCTCACGAAGTTTTGCTTCACCGTTAAAGGAAGCGATAAATCACAAAGAAAACACACATAACTCTAGTAAAGTCAGAAGTGCTTGCCCTTGGGTTTTGAACCTGCGGACCCTCGTCTCGGCAGTTCGTCCCACTCCCAACATGAAATTTCCGCTTTATACCTGGATCAAAATTTGAGATTTTGCCCCCCTCCACTTACTTAAAGTTGACTACGCCCATGGTTGTCAAGATCGTAGCATGTGACGCTCAATAGTCTCTGCCTACCCCTATGGGATAAGGAGGTGAGTGTATATGTATGTGTGTATGTATGTACAGTCAGCAGCATAAGTATCTGAACAAAATCAAAATTTCAAATCGCCTATATACGCGTTAAGTTAAACTGAAGCATTTTTTTTTCTTCATTTGAAGTAAAGTAAATGTCATTTATTTTATTTTTGTGAAGAGAAAAAAAGATTAGTACGAACACAAAAGTATGTAGGCAATTTGAAATTCTGAATTTGTTCAGCTACTTATGCTGCTGACTGTACATACAAAAATCAATAAATTATTACCATTAAAACCCGTATTGCCATCGCGACAACCACGACCACTCTGCCAATAGAGACCGACTGAGAAGAAGGCAATCACACTGACCTCACTTCTTCAAACTGGAACACTACAGTGCTTCCATTCGTTGCATCAATTAAATTTGTGATGGTATCTCTATCTAGTTTTTATTTTGGTTAAAATCGTGATACGTCCAATGATTTATGATGGTTGCTAGGTCACGGAAATGTCAGAAAAATATAAAATCGGTTTCAAAATAAAGCTGATGTAAGCACACAAAAATCACAAAACATAGCTCTGGCAAAAAATACCTTACTCAGTATAACAATCCAGAGCTGAGCTCCATCACCGTAGAACGCGGCAAAACTCCTAATTCCATCCACATCACCTCGAAGGTTGGCAATCCACCACAGTACGTTTCTGCCGACATGTTTTACCACGTACTACTAAACTATGGAACCAATTGCCGCCAGCAGCATTTCCGGACAAATACTACCTAACGACCTTCAAAAAAGAGCGTATTCCCACCTAAAAGGTATTGCAGATATTCATGGGCGGCGGTGATCACTTAATATCAGGTGAACCGTATGCTCGTTTGCCACCTATATCATAAAAAAAATACCAGCCGTGTTGTATATACTGTCTATTGCTGAACGCGCGTCAGCTCTACTACTGAGAGTGTTTAGGGCTTCACCACGCTGGCATAGTGCGGGTTGACAGACTACACATACCTTCGAAATTGTTTTTTTTAAGTATTCTCATGAGATCACAATGTTTTCATTTGATAAACGATACAAATATAATTTCGAAAAGTCAGAGGTCTTGGTTTTTGAAACCGTTGACATTCGTCTCGTCAGGCCGTTCCATTCCTAATAGCTTTATCAAAATCCAAAATCAATACAAACTAACGAATGCATAATTCTGTATACCTTTTGAGATTCTTGCATATACCAAACCATTAGAATAGTAAAGTTATAAAAGTTGATTAGTATATTAAATAATGTCGTATTGTTATATAATAAGCATATTATGTGCCAGTATTCACTATTATATAAACACGCTGCGACACGTGACTGCTGTTTACATTGATACTATGTTTAACTAGCTATTTCTCGTACCGTTGCCCGTGATATAGTCCTCTTCGAAAATTCTCAGGGATTCTGTAGTAATCTGTAGTAACTATAAAAAATGTTAAGAATCACACATCATACCTTTTATCCCCGAAGGGGTAAGCAGGTACTAGGGCACCCTCTTTTCAGCATGTAGAGGCCGAATCTATCGCCATATCGGGCACAAATTCCAGACACCAGACTGATACTGATCAGTCGTCTCTCATCTTAAGAGTCAAAATCAAATCATTCATTTTTTGTTAAATATAGAGTCGATACAGTAATCCTATAACATAGCGAGTCGGTTTTATATTTCTCTTCGGTTTTATATATTAATATATTACTATGTGATTTCTTTCCTTTTCCTACTCATTTCTCGGGATCAAAGTTCCAGTGGAAACTTTTCCGGGATATAGATTTATCTACATTTTATCACATATCCAGATACTTTCTGCCCGTTTTAACAAACATTCAAATATCTTCAATTATTACATTTAATGTTCTAAGATTATGATAAGCCATTTGAAACAAACACACAAACAATCAGATTTTTATATATATTAGCAATAACAGTGATATTTACAAACAAACTAACAACTTAGAACAGGTTAAAGATAGAACCAGTGTGATTCACAAGACTGGAAAACGTGATGCGAAAATCACTTGTTTTTTAGTCTGTCTTGTGACTTTACGACTAATAATTATGTTTCTAGCTTACGGTCGCGTCTTCGCCTGCGTGATAAAGTTTTTACGGGATAAAAAGTAACCTATGTCCATCCCAGGGTCTACTTTTTTTTTTCTTTTTTTATAATGGCATTTGTGTTCACATTTTGCCAATGTCAAGTTTGGTTTGTATATTTTATTATCTGTAGTATGTCGAAGTAAAGCAGTGGCTACCTTACCAAGACTTTATCGAGGAGTTTTGGCGGCAACAGAAAAAACGATTAGCACAATTATTTCAATTCACTTCATTTGAGCTCTTTAATAGAACTATATTGGATAATATACCACCATAATTATGCAATATAACACTAAATATCACCAAAATAATGAATTAAAACAAGAGCACCTCATGACACTTCCAAGTTCCCGCCAAAACTCCAGGGTCTCCTTCTTGATATAAAATTTCATCGAAATCCGTTCGGAATTTTTCAAGTTTTTGTCATAATCTTGTTCTGACAGACAGACGCGGCGGGGAAGTTTTTTTATAATAATGGATGGAATGGAGTTTACATTTATTGTCGATTAACAAGACGATGCTCTGGGGATAGGCAGGACATAACTATTTTATAGTTGTCCGAGCTCTTTAGGCTCCTTAAGGAGTCAAAGCTATCTAGCAAACAGCGATTAGGCCGGCATAATTGTACCGACCATCGAGGTATACAGGTGATCATTTTTTTTTATTTTACTACGTTTAACACTTTATTTTATGTTTTATTTATTTGGTACAGAAACAATGTACAAATTACACGATTCTCTAATTTACAATATTCAGAATAAAAAATTTAATTTGTACACCGATAAAACCCATCGAAAAAAAACGTGACTCACTTTGAAAAAATTTTCACCCCTACCAAATGAAACTAAAAACGTGAATTAAATCCAATTACAATCACATAAGGCCTACATTACGTTACTAGCCTTGACAGTGACCACCCTATTGACGTAAGGAGGCACGTGAGCAGCGCCACGTGCGTTATGTAAGTATAAAGCCGCGGTCACACTGAAGACAAGCGATTAAATTTGTTTTTGTGAAGTTCCATTGTTTTATTTGGAGTATGAAAAAATTTGCGCTAATGAATAAAACCGCGCTCATATTAACGATAGACGCGTGATTGTAGTTTTTGCGATGATCAATTGTTTTTTGGGAGGAAGAAAAAAAGTCGCACGATTTTAAAAAGGCTTTATACTTGTATCCTACTATTTACAAATGTTATAAGTTATAACTTATAAGATATGGTGATAGACTCGCCCCCTATCACATCATGGGACGGAATACGCACGGCGAAAAGTGGGTGCACTAGTTGCGCCTACCCCTTCGGGGATAAAGGGCGTGAGTGTGTGTGTGCATTGCTGACCATGCTGATTCACAAATAATACACACATAACTTTTTAGAAATGTCAGAGATGTGTGCCCTTGGGTTTTGAACCTGCGGACATTCGTCTCGGCAGTCCGTTTCACTACCAACTAGGCTATCGCAATGCAATAGTTAAGTCTCACGTAAATATCTACCAAACCGTTTAAAGAATAAATTTAAATAAATTAATTGTAATTACGACTCACGTGCTCCGTCATATCGGAGGAAATCGAATGTTGATCTACACTCGGTTAAGTAACAAGCTTACGTGACCTTTGGAGTTATCTTAGGATTTATCTTAGGTATTTTCTATGCAATAATTGTTGATTATGTGTTTATGATACTAGTGCACCTAATTATGTTAAAACGAACAAGTTCTTGCAGCAATATATTGCGTAATAGCTTCCACATCTGTGACATGCGAGTTGCCGCGAGTTTCTCAAATTTTGCAGAAGCTTGCCATGATTGCTTACGCAGTAAAAATTGCTGCGCGATTTCCTCCTAATTTTAATTCGTTATTTCTAAGGTAGAATTATGTCGACAACATGCTTGTTATGCGCCTCGACTAAGGTCTGTCTCATAAAACCGATTTGAAGTGACTTGCTGTTTCGTTTCGTGCGGTGATGGAGATATCTTTACAATATTTTTTGGAGGATCTAGTCCTGGCCAATTGGATTTGGCATCATAGAGAGAAACAGGCTTCGACCGCGTCTCAACCTGCTTAAAAATCCTTTTTGTCTATTTAATATTTATTCACAAAAAGTTTGAAATATGATGAAATCATTTATTCGAATCCATAAAATGTTAAACATTACTTGGATTTACTCAATTTTTACTCTACCACCAGTTCGGAAAGCCGTTTCCACCAGAGAAGAACGGACAAGAAATTCTAGGGTTGCTCTTTTCAAAATCAGTTCAAAGGTATGAATTAGGTACAGTATATAATAAAAAAATACATATAATTTTTTATTTCATTTTTCATTATTTACTTGATGATAAATTATTATTATTCCCATCCCATCCGAGTTCCTTTGAACCCCTATTTACTAATAAGAGACAAAACTTCAATATACTTAATTGTATACCCCATAATATCATTCTAAGTCCGGGCTGGACGTAGCGTCAGTAAATGAATCATCGTATTTCTTGTTAAGTATACATATTCGTCTACCCTCCAACTCACAGCGTGATGGTCTCAACTTTACACCGCACAAAAATTACGGAAGTCATTTTAATACACGCATTAATTTGAATGCGATTTCGTCCATATTTGGCTAATCTAGAGTTACGTAATACGACCTTGCCCTTGCGCAGTGCGATTCGTTCCGAATAATAATGACGAGCTATTTGTCTACTGACGTCAGCTAGAAGAGCAATAAATAAGTTGTCAGTAAGAACACCCATAAAAATACATTAAGAACGATTAAAGTTTGAAATTTGGTATGGCGATATGAGTGCTGAGATCTCAGGTTCGATACCCGGGTCGGGTATATTGGGTTTCCTAATCAGTAATAGCCCGGAATTGTGAACCAGGAAATCTGGCAAGAATCTGGAGAACCGGTGTGTTGCCATAGACCTTACTAATAAGTCTCAATAATTAAGGTTCAAAATACCTTTTAGTTCATTGTTTTGTCTCCCGCTTTGCTATGGAGGGAAGTGGAAAAAATATTTCCAACTCCTCCCTATCCTTATACTTACCGCCAAGCAACAGTGTGCATGCACTGTTGTGTTTCGGTTTGAAGGATATTGTAGTCAGTATAACTACTGGACATAATGAGACTTAACATCTTATGTCTCAGGATGACGAGCGCAGTGGAATGCCACACAGTACTTTGTAAGTCAAGGTGCTGGATGGTGTTGCTACTGTTTATGGGTGGTCGTATCGCTTACCATCAGGTGAACGGCATGCTCGTCTCGTCATTCAATGCAAGAAAAAAATAAATAAAAAAAAAACTTGATGACTAATTAGTGTTCCCAGAGACTCGCCGAGCTTCACCGCTCGATGTCATAAAATGTGTGCCACTGCCGATCCTGGCTTACAGGAGTTGCAGTGGCAGGTGTGTTAGTAAGGTCTCATCCGCGGCGCGACCTCCTTGTTTGCGGCCCGTGGCTGTTTTGGGATCGTAAGACCGGTAACCGTCCAGGCGCCCCCCCCCTCTCTAGTTGATGCGTAGTTATTATTATCATTAACAATAGCGGGCCGCCTTTACTTCATTTTGATACTATGTGGCCCTTCCGTGCCAAAAGGTTGCCACCCGCTGGTACCTTACTACATGAGACCCAAACATCTGCCGTAATGCGCGTTTTACCTCTGCCTACCCCTGAAAGGCGTGATGGGACATACCACATGACATGTCTATATTCCTGCTATCTTTTTAAAATGTGTGTGAATTAATTGCCTACTCGTATGATACTGATCTAAATAATGTTTAACATTTTATGGGTTCGAATAAATTATTTCATTTCATTTCATACACAAAACTCCAGACAGCAAACATATGACAAAGCCAACGTGAACAAAACTGAAAAAGTAAACAGTTTAACGTGACTTGTATTATGTATTATTTGTACTACGGTTATGTATTGCTCGAAAATATTACAAAGAACGCGTTAATTTGGAAACATTAATATATTTTTTTGACAAAGAAATTTTAGGTCTTGGCTTGAAGTATTTTGGTCGATTATTTGCTTCAGTATAAGACATGGAGATTCTGCGATTTATATGGGGGCATTAATCCTTGAATTATGCCTATTATTGCATGCAGATGTATTTGTGTTGAATTACCTTTAAGTAATCCTTACCTCCAATTGCACTTTTAGACCCAATTTTAGGTCAATTTGTGACGATTTTCAGCCACTTATAGCTACGCCGCGGTGGCGTTATTTTATTACATACGGAAGCTACTGGGTTCGATCCCCCGGTAGTGAATTTAAGTTATTCTGCAGTACAGCCCGGATTCTGAAATTGTGCCCTCCTATTACATACCTAACATAGGCGAAAAGTGTGTATCTGCAACGCATAAAGGCTTAAAATTGCCTAAAAACTAACCTAGCTGTTGGCGCAGACTCTATATCTACTCATAAAAAGGCGTGATGCCTTCCAAAAATCCCCTCCATTTACTCAACTTTCAACAAATTAGACGAGAATCGGACAAGACAATCAAATCTTATATTGATACGATAGTTTGTATTCCAGCGGGTGCAGCCGCCTTCCCCTGCCTCCTGGATATACCCTGAAGCTTATTTTTACACTGTCACCTGCCCGCCCGTGGGCTGAACGTGACTGTTACGGCACCGCACGTGAGCGATTCACGTGGACGACGCCATCTGTACAGCTCCATTGCGTAAACACACCGAAAAAATATTTCTATTGTCTCTGGTCTAGACATGTGTTTATTGAGGCACTCTGTAGATATTTATAAATTCAAGACTGTAGAGTCTAGAGCAATCCCTCCTACCTTACAATAAACAGGACCAAATTTTTCGTCTAAATGTTATTACCAATTGGTAATAAGTCGCTGTCCGATCTGACATGTCCGTGTAACAAGACGTCTCGGTATGCTTAAATTTTGTAAAGAAAACAATATTTTGGAAGAAAATATGCCAATATATACGCATTACGACCATGTCATAGTATGTTCTAATGAATTTTACATAGGTATTTCACGGTAGATTGAGTTACTAACGAAGACAATTTTTTTTTATGACAATTGTCCCAATGTCCTATAAAACAAAGTCGCCCCTCGCGTCTGTACGCGTTAACTCAAAATCTACCGAAAACATTTCGATGTTTGGTATGGAGATAGTTTGAGACCCTGGGAAGGTTTTCGGCTACTTTTCTTTCCGGGAAAATATAAAGCGGGAATTTAATCTCGCAAAATCTCCTTCACGTTGGCAAAGCCGCGAACAAGAGCTAGGAGTATATAATTATCTATTGTATAATAATACCAGCCTTGTATTATATACTGTACACTGTTGAACACGGGCCTCCTCTACTACTGAGAGGGGTTAGGCCTTAGTCCACCACGCTGGCCTAGAGCGGGTTGGAATTCTTTACATCGAAATTCTTATCGAGAACTTCTCAGGTCCACAGGTTTCCTCACGATGTTTTCCTTCACCGTTAAAGCGAACTATAATTGGTAAACAATACACACGTAACTTCGGAAAAGTGTGTTTGGGTTTTTTACCTTCGTCTTCGTCTCGGCATTTCGTCCCATTCCCAACTGGGCTATCGTGTACTTACATATATATATTTTTTTTTTTTTTATAATGGCATTTGTGTTCACATTTTGCCAATGTCAAGTTTGGTTTGTCTATTTTATTATCTGTAGTATGTCGAAGTAAAACAGTGGCTACCTTGCCAAGACTTTATCGAGGAGTATTGGCAGCAACAAAAAAACACTTGATTAGCACAATTATTTCAATTCACTTCATTTGAGCTCTTTAATAGAACTATATTGGATAATATACCACCGTAATTATGCAATATAACACTAAATATCACCGAAATAATGAATTAAAACAAGAGCACTTCATGACACTTCCAAGTTCCCGCCAAAACTCCTCACTTACATATTTAATTACTTCTATTTACACAAAAGAGTTTAATTCGAAAATCAAATGATTAATAATATAGCTTTCATCTTATTACCAAACACACTGGGTGTGTCACATTGTCTCTCAGTTGTAAGGCTTAGCTTCGATTCTTATGTAAGTCACGAGACTGGTATTTTGCGTCATGAATCCATTAATTAATTACTTAACAAGTTTAATATGTTTCATTGTAATTGTAAAACGTGATTGGATATGGTTCCAAATAGATATAACTAACTTTTGCACGTGATGTACGCCGGCGTAGTTACCCAATATGAAATATACAAGAGTTACTTGAACTAAAAAGTTTTCTGAAATTTATCAGTTTAGAGATTATTACTTGTATCATGATTTCAAATGTACAATTCTTGGCAAATCTTATAGAAAATACTAAAATAAAAATCGTAGTTAAGAGATAAAAAGAAATGTATCGCTACAATATTATATTGATAAATCTGAGGTACATCTACATTCTACCAATAATTTATCTTTGACTAAACGTCACAGAAATGATATTGTTATAATTATTGATGTTATTGTAGCGAATTATTTAACACGCTAGTTTATTCCTATATGATTCACAATTTTGCAGTCTCAGATAAGTCTTCGGTAGTATAGTGGTCAGTATCCCCGCCTGTCACGCGGGAGACCGGGGTTCGATTCCCCGCCGGAGAGAACTTTTTTGCATTTTTATTTTTTGTTCATTGACTTCTGTGCAAATATTTTATTTTGATACACGTTTACGATTTTATATGGTACATACCAAAGATTTAAAAAAATATTTTCATTAAGATCTTAAAACTACCAGGTAAAGGGCAAAACAAAATCAATATTCTAAGCAGAACAAAACGATAATATTGTTTTAAATCCTTGTGAAGCCTTGATGAAAAAAGGAAAAGCGAATATACGGCCTACTTTATGATTAGAATAATAATTAGCAAATAGATAAACAATATACGGAAACTTCCTGTCCTAGACCATGTATTTATTTCTTTGATTTTAAATTCTTGTTTGCCTTAGTGAAAAACAATGAATTAAAAGTCAAAGTCAAATAAATAATCCCAAAACATTCTTGCTGAATTTAAAAAAAATAACACTTTTTGTTTCTTTTTTTCATTTATTGTTTAAATTTTTACACTTGAACCTAGATTGGTTTGTATGTGATGTATAAATTACATAACCGACCTTCCACAGTTGTATAATTTAGTCTGAATATAATAGATGTTGAGCTGGGCGGTAGTGGTAACGCACTTCCTCAGCGAAACAAAAAAAAAAAAAAAAAAAAGTTCAATACAACCTGCGCAGCAAAAATCCCTTACCAACATAATTTCGCGTATAAGTTAACCATAATTATCTTATTTACGTAAATAATACATTTTTTATGCTTAAAAAAATTATCTATGCGATAAAAATATTGTTTACGGCGAAATTAAATGCCGAATCTACTCAGATGTCTCTATAAATGTATTTTGTTTAAAAAAAAATCTAAAGGACATGTCCTAAAACGGGCCTAAAATTCTAACAAGACAGTTTATATATATTTGGATAAAACTCCCAAAAACCAGCCTTTTACAATAAATTGTTCAATTTTAAAGAATTGCGATTGAGCTTTATGTAATTTTATTTTGCTTAAAAACTACACTTAATATGAACGTTTTCAAAAAAGTTAGTTATGAATGGAGGGGTCTAAAAATATTTTTTTAATAGATCCAACTTCCATATTTCGCCCCTTTAATATCAATAACATTTGAGCCTGGTTAGATTTTGAGAGCCAGCAGCCATACAAATGCAGACATCTTTAAAATTTAACGTGCCAGTTCAGTAGAATCAACCATAGATTAATTACTTTAGTACGTTTTAGTATAAAACGTTTCTATTTTCACAATAAATAAATAAATAAAAATGAAGAAAATAATTGTTTTTCAAATAAACATTCGAAATTCAAAATCCAGTATGCCAGTGGAATCAGCCAGATTAAATCGCCATTGCCATTGACATTAGCGCGGCCTTGGTTCACTTCCGCGCTGAACAAATGCGGGCGATGCGCCGGGGTCAGTAGCTTGCACACCGACTTGCCATCATTGTAATAAATCCTGGCCAATGCTAGATCTAGGATAATATTAGGTCCTTACTCCTTACATATGAAATTGGCGTTTTGTAGTTCTAGCCACTTTGATCTGAAATATCTCCCTTTAAGAATTCCAAATTCAAATTTATAAATTCATTTAAGTAGTACATTTGAGTTTCGAAAACAGTCATTTATTTGTTTTTTTCCTGTTCAGTTTTTTCTTTTGCGTCTTTCATACCACACAATGGAAAATATGAGTCCTGGAGAACCAGCCAAATACTGCCTCAAGCGAAAATTTACTCAAAAAATTCCTTGTGAGTGTTTGGTGGACTATAGTAGGGACAAACTAATATAGCCGGTATGACATGGCACGGTTTTGAATTTTTTGGGTAGACGGTCTTACAGGGTTATCGCGTCGGGAAAAAAATTGAATTGTCATACCGGCCAGCTTAGTTTGTCCGAACTATAAAAAAAAATACTATAGTGTCTGTCGGTGTCGTTCACTACAGCTTTCTATAATCTGGCCAAACGATTACGGCAGATATATCTTGTCAGCAACTGCAAATCATGATGGAGGAACTAGCTGGTAAACAATCGAGGCTGGTCAATCGCTCTAGGCCACTGCTGCTTCAGGACAACGCTAGACCACATACTACACAACAGACGGCCGCTAAACTAGAGAAGCTGCAATTGGAATGTCTGCGACATCCACTGTACTCCCCGGACCTTGCTCCAACAGATTGCCATTTTTTCCGTAATTTGGATAACTTTTTACAAGGAAAAAAAATCAACTCCGATGTGCAGTCCAAACCGCCTGCAGAGAGTTTATTGATTCTCGCCCCCATGGTTTTTTTAGTAAAGGGATCAATGAACTCCCATGAGATGGCAAAAGTGTATAGATAACAACGGTGCACACTTTGATTAATTAATTATATTTTACAAAATAAAATGACTTTTTATTCCTCCCATACTAAACGCCAATTTCATATGACATAATATTATGGTTTAAATTTCAATAATACTTTCAATGATAAATTCGTGACGGAAGTTACTCAAGTCATACACTTACTCACGCTTTGTATCCCCGAACGGGTAGACAGAGGCGCACAGTGCACCCACTTTTCGGCGTGCGTATTTCGTCTCATGATGTGATAAAGCTTATAGCCTAATTTCAGACTCCGGGCTGATACTGAGTAGAAACGCAGTATCATTTTGCCCGACCCGGGGATTAGGCCCGAGACCTTAGCACTGCAATCGTACTTTAATACAATTGCGCCGAGGCAAGGCAGTATAAACATATATTAAATGTTTTTTTATCTCCTGTATTTATAAACTAATAAATCTTCGAGATGTGGCAAAATTACGGTTGATTATGTGATTAATATTCAGAGAACATACATACATACATACACACTCACGCCCTTATCCCATAGGGGTAGGCAGAGACTATTGAGCGCCACATGCTACGATCTTAACACACCTCTTTCGCTTCTTCCACATTTATAGTTCTTTTCATACATTTTCGTTGGTTAAAGGTACTCCTGACCTGATTCAGAGAAATTACCGGAAAATCTACACGTGATACATAGAGTTCTTTGTTTATCGACATTATAGGATCTCGAAATTTCATTGTTATCGTACGATAAGTTACATCAGACAATTTGTTATGATGACATACTTAAATTGTACGACGCAGTATCGAAAAACAATGCTACAATAATTGCGCAATCTAAAAAGAGAATTATCCGTGTTAGGATCCTTTGGGTATTAAAAAAGTGGACTGTATTATTGCATACGCTGGTATATTCTCAACAGCAATTAATTACAAGAATAACAGGCATGAACCGATGACAATGAACTTCCAAAGGCGAGAACATCTGTTCTTTCTTTACAAATAATGTAGTCGGTAAACTTTTTGTTATATTGAACATATTCCTCTTCCTATGGGAATGAGTTTAGCTGACCTTCGTTCAACATTCCGACAGTCAATGACAATCCCACAACTGTGCACTGAGCAGTCTCTTAAAAGTTAAAAGTGTGACCACTGTTAATTTATATTCAAAAATAATTTGTAGTATCATAATCTTTAGTTATCTTTTTCTTGTTACACTAGTAACTAGAAGGAAACTAAATCGCTAAGTACTTTTTATCTTGTAATATGTTTTACTTTACCATTTGTAATATCCACAATTGAACATTTTTTTAATTACTTTTTAATACAAATCTGAGGCCTTCATCACGCTTCTATTAATTGAATTTCAAATTTAGTCATTTAACTATTCTTTATTCGAAAAGTTTTTTTATATACACAAAAAATACATCAATATATATAAAAAAGTGAATCACCTCCGATGGCAAGGCTCAAGACCCAAGCCACCGGTGGTGAGGGATTCAAATTGAGGAATCTCCTCACAATGCGTTGAGAACCAGCCTTTAATACTATTATGATCATTGATGTATGATTATGATACATAATTGCATATTATGACATAACAAAAAATATTTTAAATTTAGAACACAGTTTTTCTCATTGACGCATGTCTAGATTCATTCATTTTTACCTGACTGCGAAAGAAGGAGGGTTATGTTTTTGAATTTAGAACTCAGCTCAACTTCATACAATACATGCCTCAACTCATACATAATACATAGGATCACACATACGCGGATATACTAGTACGTGGCAGTAAATAGTACTAGGAGGAAAATGAGTGTGACCCTCTGCGACCGAACCGAAGGCTGCCCTCGCTTACGCATGACACCTTGCATAACAATATGCAAGATACTTCCTATATAAGTCATCTGAGGTCAGGCTAATTTTAGATTACGGAGTTATTGGAAGATAAAGGATGGAATAAGCAATGATAATAGTTATTTATCTCTAATTATCGTAAAGTAATTAGGAGCGTGTACTAAAGTTATCGACTATAAGAAGCGACGATAGCCAAAGTTGGGAATGGAACGGTCTGAGACAATGTCCGCAGGTTCAAAACCCAAGGCACACACCTCTGACTTTTCGAAGTTACGTGTGTATTGTTTATCAATTATCGTTCGCTTTAACGGTGAAGGAAAACATCGTGAGGAAACCTACATACCTGAGAATTCTCCATAAGAATCTCGAGGGTATGTGAAGTCTGCCAACCCGCACTAGGCCAGCGTGGTGGACTAAGGCCTAACCCCTCTCAGTAGTAGAGGAGGCCTGTGCTCAGCAGTGGGCAATATATAATACAGGGCTGATGATGATGATGACTAAAGTTATGGAGTAAAAAAGTTCTCGAGTGGAGACCACGTACTGGCAAGCGCAGGACGACTTGATAAAGGTCGCAGGAACACGCTGGATGCGGCCCGCTTATGACACGTCCGTCTGGAAATCTTTGGGGGAGGCCTATGTTGAGCAGTGGACGTCATGTGGCTGATGATGATGATGATGACTAAAGTTACTATAGGCCGTATTAATAAATCAATCTCACCTTTGAGTAAAATCTTAAGTTAATGTTTTGAACTTAAATAAACCAAGCTGTAACTTAAGAGCTTGTTCTCAGCTGAGTCGGTGCTGTTACATAAACAAAACTCAGCTGTCAAAATCAGTCACATATTGCGACTTAAGATGTCATTTGAGCTGCTGTTAAAGTGGGTTTATTCAATGGCGACTATCTTATGATGCCGACCATAATTCAAACAACTTCTGGTATATTCTCGAAATATTTTTTTTATGGCATTGAATGACGAGACGAGCATGCCGTTCGCGTGATGGTAAGGGATACGACCACCCTAAACAGTAGCAACACCATCCAGCACCTTGAGTAACAAAGTACTGTGTGGCATTCCACTGCACTCGTCATCCTAACAGATAAGATGTTAAGTCTCATTGTGTCCAGTAGTTACACTGGCTACAATGTCCTTCAAACCGAAACACAACAGTGCATGCACACTGCTGCTTGGTGATAGAAATAGTATCCACCCAGACGGACTCTTACATATAAGAGACCTACCAGTAATTTCAGAGCGAAACTGAGTTGTATCTATTAATACTGTCCTAAGAGTGCTAGTGCTTTACGTTGGATTTTTTTTCTTTAAGGTCTGGTATAGACTCAGGATAGTGGATGTACTACCTATATGTAAGGATGTATGTATAAGATACTGAAGATTATTTATTAAGTTTTTGTTGTATTTTTTTTATTGTATTGTGTGTTACGTTCAATTATTTATTATCAGACTGATATCCTTGTCGGAGAAACATCCCTAAAAAAAGTGTTTTTTTTTTAACCGAACTCATTTTATTTATCGAACTTTATTGTACGATTTTTTACCTCCACTTATAAAATACCTTATAATTATTAAGGGAAATCTCAAAATTACAAAAACTCTGATAACGGCCAGTCCCCTTATCCTCATGAACTAAAAGTGGAAGTGACATTATCATGTAAATACCTGACCTAGATCTAGAGATTACGGCTCATATTTGCGTATCGAGTTGATTGTACGTGACGACGAATGCCCCAGATAAACGAAATGTTTTTTTTTTTAATCAGTGTTCCGTTTCGAGAAACTGTCTTCTATAGTGTTAATATAGAACTCAAACGGACTGTTTCACAGGTTGCAAGTAAAGGACATGTCCAAAAACGGGCTTAAAATTCTAACCTACTTTATATATATGTGGATAGTACTCTCAAAAACTAGGCCTTTGCAATAAATCGTATAATTTAAAAGTCCGCCGATTGCGAGATTTATGTAATTTAATTTTGCTAATATCTACACTTAAAATCAACGTGAACGTTTTTAAAAAGTTAGTTATAAATGAGGGGGCCTAAAAATATTTTTTTAATGTATCCAGGATCCATATTTTTGCTCCTTTAATATACATAAAGTTTAGGCCTGGTTAGACTTTGAGGCCCAACACCCATACAAAAAACGGACATCTAATTTTATTTGACAGTTATCGAATTAAACTGAAACACAGTGCTTGCACACTGCTGCTTCGCTGCAGAAATAGACATTGCGGACCCAGACGGCCACTCGCATACGAGAACTACCAGCAGTGGGCAGTATATAATACAGGGTTGGTATTATAATTAAAGATAAAATTAGATAACTATTCCCGGCACACAATTACAATGCGATTATTATAACAATAAATGCACTTGAACTTTGGAAACTGAATCTAAAGGATTATACGCTCGTTAATATGAGTAATATTTTTCTGAAACACTATTGTGAATTTTATTACATTAACCAATTGTAAAAATCTGTTAGGTAATTTATTTGAAGGACTTTTTAATCAGTGTAATTACCTAACATAGCATGGAAGTGTAATTACATTCAGGTAACTTTTAGGTAATTTGTAGCGTTCTGCTCTTGTATCATTTCAATGGTTGGTGTAAGGGAATCCGGGCGTATGATAGGAAAACCTTCACAAGTATTGCCCGTACTGAGATTCGAACCCAAGACTAAAGGGACGACTAGTATGCCATTACATGCTGTAACGGCCTACGAATAAAGTTACAATTAGATTAGAGAGAGATGCCGCTTTTACTTGAAGTCAAATACCACTGCCTATAGAATGTAATACATTAAGACAAGCCACTATGACGGATTTTCAATACCTCTCCGTCTTCAAATCCAGATAACCTGCTTACCCGTTAATGGGAAAAGCGGGAGCTTATATATTCAGGATCTCTACGTTATCTTTTAATTCAGACCCTGCTTACACGTTTAGGGGAAGAGCGTGAGTTCATATAAGAATGTTACTGAGTGATAGACAATTCATAAGGACGTTAATCGTCTATATTTATGGGTCACGTTTGTCGCTGGTTGTAGCAGAGCAAATGTTACGTTAACTGGGTGGTCAGGTATTTCTCTAACAAACCTCTAAAGTAGATAATATAATTCCTGTAAGTTGATAATTATTAAGATAGATTAGATAATAGATTATAATCTATCGATCGCTTTAAATTAATTAAAATTTCCATAGCGATACGATTTTAGTACTTTCAAGGACAAGCCTAGGTACTCCAATCTCATATTCTGATAGGTTCCTCAGGTATTAATGTTTAGACTGTTGAGCGCCACATGCTACGATCTTGACACACCTCTCCCCTCTTCCACATTTCTAGTTCTCATACATTAGCGCCGGTTAGGTTAGCACCTAACACGGTATGGCTGTAGTGTTTAGGTCTCAAGTTTGATCCTCGGGTCGGGCAAAGTAATATTGGATTTTTCTACTCAGTACCAGTCCGGAGTCTGGAATTTATGCCCGATATGGCGATAGGCTCATCCACACAATCATGGGACGGAATACACACGAAAAGTGGGTGCACTAGTTGCGCCTCTGCTTACCTCTTCGGATAAAAGGCGTGAGTGTGTATGTATGTATGTATCTATGAAAAATCCTGGCAATACCTCGGATCTCCCCACGCGACACAGGCAAGAGTTACGTGTCGGGTCGCGTGTTCGTTATGCAACGCGGCCATCTTGGCAAGTTCATTATTGTGCACTTGACTTTGTTCATAGTGACTAGACGGTCAACAACTTCTGGTATATTCTCGAGATATTTTTTTTATGGCATTGAATGACGAGACGAGCACGCCGTTCGCCTGATTGTAAGCGATACGACCACCCATAAACAGTAGAAACACCATCCAGCACCTTGAGTTACAAAGTACTGTGTGGCATTCCACCGCGCTCGTCATCCTGAGACATAAGATGTTAAGTCTCACTATGTCCTGTAGTTACACTGGCTACAATGTCCTTCAAACCGAAACACAACAGTGCACGCACACTGCTGCTTCGCGGTAGAAATAGACATTGCGGTGGTACCCACCCAGACGGACTCTTACATATAAGAGACCTACCACCAGTAATTTTAGATATTACCAGATATTTTTTAATGTGGTATTTTTTTATTATACGAGCAATGTGACCCCGCTGCACCTGATGGTAAGCGGCGAGAAGCTCAGATAGTGACTGACGAGGGATGATTATGATTATCCCTCGTCAGATGAACAACGACCCTAACGCCTATCTATAGGTTGACAGTGAAAATGGACCAATCAGAATGAAGTTTGCTTGACATGCTCAAAAGTATTTGGTTGGTTTATTATATACGAAGAGACTGGGATCGTTTATAAAAACTGGCATTATGTTGGTGACTGTCACACAGAAATCTATGTGAAGTTCTTGCTCTTGCGTTTCGCTCAATATAGATTGATACTCGATTTCTCCCATATTCTTACCCCACATTCTGATTCAGGGAGAGCAGTTAAAGGGTTAATGATTTGCTTTTCTTAAGAAATCTTTCTGAATGAGATGGCCGTATTTAGCATAATAATATGAGAAATTACTCTTTGTAACCCTTAATTGCGTTTATCAAACAAGTTTTTGCCCGCGGCTCCGCCCGCGTGAATACGTTTTCCCGGGATAAAAAGTAGCCTATGTATTAATCCAGGACATAATCTACCCGTGTGCAGAATTTCATCGAAATCCGTTCAATAGTTTTT
This sequence comes from Sphinx pinastri, assembly GCA_947568825.1. Classification (NCBI taxonomy): domain Eukaryota; kingdom Metazoa; phylum Arthropoda; class Insecta; order Lepidoptera; family Sphingidae; genus Sphinx; species Sphinx pinastri. Next base: position 4,275,486 of record OX387639.1, read on the forward strand.
GCGTCAAAAAGTAACAAACATCCATACATCCAGACATCCATACTTACAAACTTTCGCGTTTATAATATTAATATAAGTAGGATTAAATCATTTTCTTTTTCTTTCTCTTCCAATACATTTAAAGACGGTGATGATCTTACTACCTCGTGACCTATCTACTTTGAAAATGGCTATCAAAGCACCGAACCCTGGTCATCCATATGCACACGTGTCAACGATGCACGCCCAGTATTCCGTAATAGTGCAGTTCTAATGATAGACGTTATCGTGCGCGTGCGGCCACACGAGAGGCGCAACGTGCACCGCGCACGTGTATGCGCACGCGCATGTGCTCCGGTTATACAGGGTGCGCGCGATACGAGTAAGGAACTAAATTGTTCCTGATTAAAGCATTTTAAGGGCCGTATTCATAAATGTTTAGCTCTCAAGTGCGATATAAGCTGTATACGGTCAAGTTAAGGTAAGCATCTTAATATGGCGTCTATTTAATGAACTCATATTAAAATCAGCTGAAATGATAATATTATATTAAGTCACAGTACGTGACGGATTTTGGCAGTTGTATTTTGTTTATTGAACAGCATCAACTCAGCTTAAAACAAGCTCTTAAATGCTAGTTTAAGTTTCGTTCATTCAATACATTAAATGTCAACTTGAGATTCAACTTAAAGGTGAGATTGAATTATTAACGGTCCTTAGTGAATATTTAAAATTTACCGATTCCATAAGGAGTAAACATGGATTTTTAAAAATGGAATAACCAGGATTTTTCTCCGCTGAGGCCATTCATCTGCATTGTTCTAATGGCAATATGACAAATTCTTACGCAAGTTTTGATATATAAGAACAAAAACAGGAAAAAAATATTTCAATAATATTTATACGTACCTACTGGAAAAAAATTACAATGTGCTCGGGGTTTGTGAGTGTGCGTGAACAGAACAAAGTATAGATTATAAACAATACACTTGACACTAAAAATAAATTCAATATTATTACGTATATTTGGATATTACTATTTCAACCGACTTTTAATAGGAATTTAATCACGGAGAAAACAATCGGTTATAAAAAAAAGGGACATTACTATAAGTTGACGACAGGTTTTGAATTTATCTCATACTAAATGCAACTTTTTTCCCGATAATAACACGGGCTGAAATATCCTTTATACTGAAACAAAATTATATTTAAATAGCAGCGGCGATAGCCTAGTTGGGAGTGGAATAGACTGCCGAAACGAATGTCTGCAGGTTCAAAACCCAAGGGCACGCTCTGACTTTTCTAAAATGTTATGTGTCTATTCTTTGTGAATTATTGCTCGCTTTAACGGTGAAGGAAAAACTTCGTGACGAAATCTGCATACCTAAGAAGTTCTCTATAAGAATTTCGATGGTACGTGAAGTCTACCAACCCTCCCAGTAGTAAAGGAGGCCCGTGCTCAGCAGTGGGCAGTATATAATCCAGGGCTGGTATGGTATGGTAAGACATCTTCTATTGAGAATTTACTTAAATATAACTTCTTACGTAACATCGACGATTAGGAGTCTGTTAGGCACTTACAACTGAAATTCTTTAACATATTTTTTTTCCCTTTCGCCAGCTCCATTCTATGCCACTGTCTCAAAGAAAACCGACATGAAGTGACAGCCTGCTTGATACATTTCGTATAACTAAAATGTACTTTCCTTTTTTTCGCGGGGAATTAACGCGTCATTGCTACCACCACTGGGGGTTGAGTGAAATATTTATGTTGGTATCACCGGTCTTAGGGCCCAATGTCGACACTTGAGAGTATAGGATCATCCGAGCGACCATTGGACCGAGTCCCTAACCCTAAGTACTCCCTGCACCAGCATATGTCGATCGGTATACCGGCTGGAAGTGAAATAGCCTGAGGGTCATTATTATCCACTCCATATTCTTCCCTTAAAAGCCTAGTCATGAGATTGTGAGTTAGGTGGTGAAAAATATTAAACATCCCATGACCAAATTGTCCGTTTGCAAACTATAAAAATACACCACCTGGTACAAATTAGAAACTGATTGACTTATACATACATACACACTCACGCCCTTATCCCATAGGGGTAGGCAGAGACTATTGAGCGCCACATGCTACGATCTTGACACACCTCTTGCGCTTCTTCCACATTCATAGTTCTTTTCATACATTTTCGTCGGTTAAGGGTACTCCTGACTTATTGTTATTATTATACTTGATTGATTGACATTAACAATAAGGATAATTCGGGAAAACCCCACGGGTAAACCAGAAAAGAAACGTAGGTAAGATTGGGTACCAACGCGGATGTAGGGCAATTGTTTCACACCATGTAGTTACTATAGTTTTGTGGTATGATTTAGTTTGCGCAATAATTATTTACATTTTTTTTTATAATGGCATTTGTATTCTCATTTTGCCAATGTCAAGTTTTGTTTGTCTATTTTATTATCTGTAGTATGTCGAAGTAAAGCAGTGGCTACCTTACCAAGACTTTATCGAGGAGTTTTGGCGGCAACAAAAAAAAACACTTGATTAGTACAATTATTTCAATTCACTTCATTTGAGCTCTTTAATAAACTATATTGGATAATATACCACCATAATTATGCAATATAACACTAAATATCACCAAAATAATGAATTAAAACAAGAGCACCTCATGACACTTCCAAGTTCCCGCCAAAACTCCTCATTATTTATATTAATCATAACTTTACGTAAACTCATCATGATGTATACTGATGGCTGATAGAGTTGGCTGTATGATATCTAGTTCCTTTGCGTTAAAAAAGCCAATAAGTATTAGTTTTAATTGCAGATGTCACCACTCACTACACGAAATTCTTACTTATTCTGTTTCAATTAGAAAATATTATGCATTTACCGTCAGTAGTTCTATATCCGTCCAATTTTCTTATTTATGAAGTTGTCAACCTTTTACCGCTGAAATACTTAGGGCTAGTTTCACAAGTTTCAAAAAGTTTGACAATTATCGTAATAAACGGCTAATGTAGATTGTTTATTACCACTGATTTGAGAGCATAGATTAAAGTGTAACTTTTTTATTTGGTCGGATAATACATTTGGCTGACGAGTAGCATTTACTCCGAAGACGTGAAACAGGCTCTTAGTCTTTTATTATGAAACTGTCAAATGCTGTAGATGCTAAAACCACTGACGCTATTTTTACACGGGTTCAGCAAAATGACTACTGTACTGTTAGTCTGGAGCAGCGATCAGATTGAGCATCGATTGACGAGAAATGATGATCGCCAGTCGACACAATTATTAGAAGTTTCATAGTAGTGTAATGTTTCTTGACAACTAATTAACAACACATGAACGCCTTATTTAGACACCGTATTTTTAACCGTTGTTGTCAGGGTCTTATTATGCTTAGTGGTGGTAGGTCTCTCATATGTAAGAGACCGTCTGGGTGGGTACCACCGCAATGTCTATTTCTACCGCCAAGCAGCAGTGTGCATGCACTGTTGTGTTTCGGTTTGGAGGACATTGTAGCCAGTGTAACTAATGGACATAATGAGACTTAACATCTTATGTCTCAGGATGACGAGCGCAGTGGAATGCCACACAGTACTTTGTAACTCAAGGTGCTGGATGGTGTTGCTACTGTTTATGGGTGGTCGTATCGCTTACCATCAGGCGAACGGAATGCTCGCGTCGTCATTCAATGCAATAAAAAAAAAGCTGGACGCGCTCGCAGCGCCCGGTGCACTCGATGCACTACGAGCGCGTCCAGTTTAACAACACCGAGGATTACCCTAACCACGGTTGAAGAAACTCAGGCTTAAACTTCACTTATTACCGAGTAATATGAAAGGTTCAATAAAAAATCAGGTTCTACATGTCGCCGTAAAGGATGTGTATTTCCAAATGTTTAAAAACAAACATCCGCCATAGATCGGTTAGTACGTTTAATCGCACGCATTGACTGCCACGTGAGTCGATCACATGCTTGGAGATATGCTTAGACTAATTATTGTGGCGTTTTACATATTCTTCTTTTATACCGGCACGGGAACGTGACCCCGCTGCATGATGGTAGGCGGAGAGGGGCAAAGTAGAATGACGACTGATGAGACGATAACCCCCCCTCGCCACTCGACACCATAGGGTAGTTTCCTATGTTCTATTTCGTACATTATTTTATATGTAACAGGAAAACATATAAGAAATTCTTCTGTGAATTCAGCATCAAAATTGGTTGAAAAATAAAGCAGTTATTCACATTTGAAATATTGTTGTGATTAAAAGTGGGGATATCGCGCTATCTCTTTCGCACGCACGTAGCGTTATGGCCGGTGACACCCGGTGACGTCACAGTGTAATATTACTGTTATTTGACAATTAACCCTTCTGCGAAATTTCAAAGCTTTACAACTTACTTATTATTGCACCAATTTTGAAAATTCTTTTTCCATTACATTTTGGATGGTATAGATTTTTGATAAATGTTTTTAAAAAAAATACTCAATAAGCCTATTATGCCGACCTGTCTCTGGTATACCCTGTCGGATCCCGGAACGCGGCACACTTACGTGTTCACTATGGGTTTTAACTCGTGTACGGTGGTCGCTATCCGGGCGGACACAAATATTTAAAAAAAACATATCCTACCACCATGTACCAGTGGCTTGGGAACCTATTTAATAATACCAGTTCTGTATTATATACTACCCACTGCTGACAACGAGCCTCCTCTACTAAATAAGTTTTCTTATTTTTTATTATATGGGAACAGCAAAATGACCCTTACTGCGCTGATAGTAAGCGGAAAGAGGTCCAAAGGATATAGCTAAGATGTTTTTTGACAAGTGTTAACGCTAATAGAAAAAAAATCCCTTTCTAGCCGATTTCGGCCACGGCGGCCAATCTCAACGGAGATCAGCCACGTACGCAGGAGATATTATAGTGCACAAGTGTGCGCAATACACAGGTGCACTCGCTATTCCTTCACTCTCATAGACCGGTGAGACGACAATCCGACATGCCCGGAGAGAGTTCAGGCGCAGGACCAACGGCTTTACGTGCTTTCCGAGGCACGAAGATATCGTACCGCCAACTTCCTGACTCCAAGTTGCGAGTGAGTAATTTTAAAGAAGAACAAACCCAATCACAATGTTTTTAACCCCACCAAGGATTCGAACCCAGGACATCAGCGCGCAAATCGTACTCGTAACTCGCGCAATACAACTACGCCACCGAGGCAGTCAATAAAAATAAATGTATGAGAGTGATGTAACTTGCGATAGACATCGATATGTCATTCGCATACATTTTTTTTTCTATTAGTGTTATCCAAGAAGCTTACACCCAAGTACCCACTTGTAGAAAAGAATCTTGCCTATGTTGCCAGATAGAGTGTCAACTGACGAGATGAGTGCTTAGTTCCTATTTCTAACTGCTCGATTTTAAAAAGCCTCTGAACTATACTGCCATGATAAGCGCAAAAGCGGTATGTCAAGGGACGCTAGTTTCGAGAAAATTGAAGTTTTGTAAATATAGTTTTTTTTTCACTCTTTGTGATTTGAGGTAAAACTGAGATAAACGTTTTCTTAAGGTATTTTTATGTGTTTTAAAAATATACCGTTATTTGGCTATATTGTTCATTGGATGTGCATTTTTTAAGTAATCTGATGCCATAAAAAGCAAGTTGACGATATTTTTTGATATACGGCTTCTGAGCTTACCACGGCAGTATAGAAATGGTCTGATTTTACGAATTATTTGCTACAATCATTATAAAATATAAAGACAAATACTCATAGAACTCTCGGCCGTGTGCCTTACTCGCACTTACCCGCTTTTACGAAGACTTTCAGAAAATGAGAAGAGATGAGATTGGAAAAATACTTAACACGGTCTCCGCACAGATCAATTTTTAACATTAAATTTCAAACTCCAGCCCACCCACTATCACATCATAGGACGGAAGACATGGCGGAAGGTGGGTGCATAAGGGCCGCTGCCTAGCCCTTCAGGGATAAAGTGTGTGCAATCGAAAAATGCAAATCGTCCTGGATTTTCCATCTTAAAATCCTAGTTTTTGAAATTTTAGCGTTGGGAACATTGATTTATAAAAAAACCCGTTGGGAACTATACATTAGATTACAATATTACTTCTATTAATAACTTAACACGTGTTACACGTGGTTTCAAATGTTGCGCAATTGTACAAATCGTAAACAACTAATACTAACTATAGTACTAATGTATTTGGCAGAAATGTTGATAATATTTTAATATCTGCCAATTTAGGGAGCTCACACTGCAGACAATTTGATAATTTCAATGCCTCGGTGGCGTAGTTGTACGACTACAATGCTCAGGTCTCGGGTTCGATCCCCGGGACCGGCAAAGTGATATTGGGTTTTTCTAATCAGTATCAGCACGGAGACTGGAATTTGTGCCCGATATGGCGATAGGGTCGCCCCCTATCACATCGTGAGACGGAATACGCACGGTGAAAAGTGAGTGCATTAGTTGCGCTCTAACTACCCCTTTGGGGATAAAAAGCGTGAGTGTGTGTATTCGTTTGAAGTTTGCAATTACGTCCGAAAATTGCAGCAATAAATTCGCCTTTATTTCACCACTCATTTAGTGGAGAACAGTTCGCCTCTATTTTTTTCGACGCGTTTGAAACGTTCAGTGTCTATCTAGGTATATAATTAATCAAAGCATATAATAAATTAAATCTGTTGAACAAAAGAGACAAAACGAAGCGAAACATCAACAACACATCCCTTATGTATTGCACAATAATCAGTTGGCACTGAAACTAATATATTGCAATATATTGCATCAGCCCCGGGGAAGCACTCTAAATATACATGATGAATATAGCTATTTGGCTACTATTATGTATTTGATATTGCGTCGTGTACAATTTCTTATGGGCACGTCTTATACAGGGTCATTTTGATATTACGTTACTAAATGAAACCACATACGTATTTCCTTGAAAATAAAACTTTACAGTAAGTTATTGTAACCGTAGATGGTAAATAAAAAAGAGTATATTTCGAAATAAAATCAATATCAATAAAAAAAATACACGATCTTTTTTTTTTTTTTTTTTTTTATTATTAATGGGCTCACGTTTGTCCGCTATCCGCCTGATGTTAAGCGATGATGCGGCCTAAGGTGAAGCACGCTTGCCCAGAAGACACCGATTCACTCGCGACTTGAAGAGTCCCAAATTATATCTATGCGGAAATAGACAAGATGGTAGTGAATTCCACAATTTGGCTGTCCGCACAATAAAGGTGATCTAATGCCACTACTAAGAAAGAAACCAAGAAAAGAAAAAACACTACTCGAAGAGAATTCGTCGGAGCGGCAACATCACACTTTCATTCAGAAATACTCACGCACACGCCATATTTGTACTTATACGCAAAATAAAAAAACAGTAGAGTAAAATCGGGATTTTTTGGGAAAATACTCGTTATTTATGTGAAAAGACGAGTATGTACGCTTCATATTTTCGTGGGATAAAAAGTAGCCTATGTGTTAATCCAGGACATGATCTATCCGTGTGCCAAATATCGTCGAAATCCGTTCAGTAGTTTTTGCGTGAAAGAGTAACAGACATACATACATCCATCCTTACAAACTTTCGCATTTATAATATTTGTAGGATTAGGGCTGATTTGACCGCGTGCTGATAATAGAAATGCTACTTGTCACATAAATGTACAAACCAACCAAAGACAAAACTTACACTCTTATCTATTCTCCCAAATAAATGTTAAAGCGAGCGATAATTCACAAAGAATACACTCATAACTTTTTAGAAAAGTCAGAGGTGTGTGCCCTTGAGTTTTGAACCTGCGGACATTAATCCACTCCCAACTAGGCTAAACTTAACAGCTTATGTCTCAGGATGTCGAGCGCTTTGGAATGCCACACAGTACTTTACAACTCAATTTGATGTATAGTGTTGCTACTGTTTATGGGTGGTCGTATCGCTTACCATCAGGCGAACGGCATGTTCATCTCGTCATTCAAAGCAATAAAAAAAATCTAATTATATTTCTAAGCGAATACTTTATGTATTTATGTTTAATCGACAGTTACCCACTGCTTATTAAACTTACTACTAATAATGTAGTTAGTAATCACAAACTATACACGTCAACGCTTTACGCACTATCATTTGATAAAAAAAAACCCACTACATGCCAACGCCCCCTATGAGTCACGCCTTCCCAAATATTTTACATTGAATGACGAGACTGCCTCTGTATTGTATCGCATGCGCGGTACTACTACCGCGGTATTCTCGAGTTTGAATCCCGTGTCGAGCAAAGTGATATTGAGTTTTTCTGCTCAGTATCAGCCCAGAGACTGGAAATGAGCCCAGTAAATAGCAAACGGCCTTCTATACATGGGACTTTCTTTTTATTGCTTCAGAATGACGAGACGAGCATGCCACTCGCCTGTTAATAAGCGATACGACAGCCCATAAACAGAAGCGATACCATACAGAACTTCTAATTATAAAGTACTGCGTGGCACTCTACTGCGCTCATCACGCTGAGACTGAATAATTGCGCTTAACTGACTTAATATAGCTGGTTAAATGTGTGCCTATCTCTTAAAAGGGAAAAAGGCATGATGATTCTTATGTATAACAAGCTAAGCTACTCTCATTATAATTAAATTTAAAAAGGCAGTCTTCACGTTTGCTGCATATCGTGCTGTATGGTACACTACACTGCATCTAAACATTAAGGGCATTAATAATAGTCACTGTTATGATTATACAACTTTGTCTCGTTTCCTCTGATGGTAAATGTCTTGATAAAGGTCTCAGGAACACGCTGGATGCAGACCGCTTTTGACAGGTCCGTCTGGAAATCTTTAGGGCAGGCCTATGTTTAGTAGTGGACGTCATGTGGCTGATGATGATAGCAAAAAAAACGCTAAATAAATATTACAGACGTATACAACTTTTATTAGTAAGGCAGTTAATGTTGTAGGAAAGGGGGTTAACAAGCAAATAGGACTTCTTATGTTAAGTGATCTTTGCCTATAAATATCAGAAAAATCATGGATGATCGCCCGTAGAGTAATAAGAAGGATTTTGGGAGAGTACGAACCAGGAAGATTACCACTTCTAGTTATCCTCGTTTCAGATCTGTTTTTGAGTTCTGAATTCCACTCCAAAGTTCTTATTAACAATTAGAATTAGCGATTAATCTATGCAAAAAATAGAATTTAACATTAAATCTATCTATGATGGCTTTATAGTCTAGTGGCGTAATTGTGGTGAGGATCTAATTCCGCATTAGATTCCTAAGGAAATAGTATAAGCGAAACAGACCATTTTTCTGTGGTTCAAATTTAGTAGCGGGGCAGAATTATATTCTGTAAACGCTTTAGTCACATCTCTGCCTACCCCGTCGTGAACAAGAATGGAAGCTGTGTAGACTTACCGTTGTGTAAAATAAGTAGGATAATATGACGGTCAAATAAAATTTCCACACAAATAAATGAGTCATACAATTTTCCATTTCACTTTTCTCTTTTCGTCGTAAACAGTTTCCCTATCAACACTCATTGAATTTTCCGTTCGTAATGCGAGTTATTGTTCTGTGTTTACACCTAATTATTTACATACAATTCTATGAATATTTACAATTAATTTGTCCGTAACATATTATTAAGAGACTTTTACGAACAAATTCTAATCTGTGTGCCTCGGTGGCGTAATTGTAATGTACGACTGCAATGCTGAGGTTTCGGGTTCGATCCCCGGGGCGGGCAAAGTGATATTGGGTTTTTCTACTCAGTATCAGCCCGGAGCTTGGAATTTGTGCCAGATATGGCGATAGGCTCGCCTCCTATCACATCATGGGACGGAATACGCACGGCGAAAAGTGGGTGCACTAGTTGCGCCACTGCCTACCCCTTCGGGGATAACGGGCGTGAGTATGTGTGTATGTAAAAGTCATAAGTTACTAATGAAGAAATAGGCCATAAGATGTAGGAATAAGAATTTGTTGAGATTTTCCAGTTTTAATAAAGCACTCTGTTTCAAAAAATATTCATAATGACTTAGATGGTTACCGCATTCTCGGACCAGGACTATAGTGGTGCTGACTGTTATGGATTGTACTTTAGCGAGATTTTTATACGGGTAGGGTAAGGTAATCCCACTGCACCTGATAAGAAGCACCGTGGGGTTTAGATAGAGTGTCGACCGAGGAGAGATTTATTTTATTTTATTTTATTTATTTAGGCATAGCTGCAGAGTATAAAATATAATTATAAAAAGAGGATGCATATAATAGTATTAACAGTGCTAAATTTAAACTCTTATAAAAGCTACGCACAACATTACAATTAACTAACTTACAACACTAAACATTAACTTAAAAATTATAGTATTTGAGCGTTATACAATCACTCTAGCTAAACATTTATTCACATAACTATTAAGACTAAATAAGAAAATATCGAGATCTTTACTAATATCATTATGTGCTCGACACATACGTAATATGGGATCATTATGAGTGATTTGTGATTATCATTATCAGATGACTGTCCTTCGTCCGTCGACACTACCAACCTGTTTGAACCGTATATACAGGATGATCCCAGAAAGCGACACTTACGTGGGTCACTATGATAGGTTTTACACCTTGTGTACGGTGGTCAACAAAACAAAAGCGGCGATAGCCTAGTTGGGAGTGAAACGGACTGCTGAGACGAATGTCCGCAGTTTCAAAACACAAGGGCAGGCACCTCTGACTTTTCTAAAAAGTGATGTGTGTATTCTTTGTGAACTATCGCTCGCTTTAACGGTGAAGGAAAACATCGTGAGGAAACCTGCATGTCTGAGAAGTTCTCTATAAGAATTTTGAAGGTATGTGAAGCCTGCCAACCTGCACTATGCCAGCGTGGTGGACTAAGGCCTAAACTTTCTCAGTTGTAGAGGAGGCCCGTGCTCAGTTGTGGGCTGGTGTGGTGATGGTGGTACGATAGTCGCAATTCGGACGACATATAAGTATACAACCCGAAAACTACGACATTAATGTTGCATCAACTCTTATTGCTTTTACTCAAGCTTTTATTTTTACTTTTACACTTTATGAACTATCTTTCTATTTAAGTTTGATCCGGGTTAAAGACAGGTTAGTGTTCCTGAGACTCGCCGAGCTTCACCACTTAGTGTCATAAAATGCGTGCCACTGCTGATCCTGGCTTACAGGAGTTGCTGGGGCGGGTGTGAATCTCTATAGTTTTTACACTTTATGAATTAACTGCCTTTAAACGATGTTTACGTAAACCCGAAGGAAATCACTAGTATCGTAACTAACCTAATTAACTCCGACGGACTCTCGATAACAATACTAAATAATAACAATAAGTAATTTTCCTATGGAAATTAGTTGTTTACAAAATAACAAAGGTGGCAATGAAACAATAACAGTCGTATGGGTTTACGTAACACCAAGGGCGGCCAAGTTATGTTTGGGTACTTATATTTATAATTTCAAAATGTATGTAAGGTCAGGGGCCCTATTCCGCCTATAGGGGCATATCCGTCGTTTAGAAATTCAGGCGTTCTAGTCGAAGGACAGATTTGATAACCATACAGATAAAATATTTTAAAAATTCCCTATTTTAGAACGTCCGTAATTGTAAAAAGACGGATTCCCCCCGTAGACGGAACAGGGCCGCCTTAACTTATTTTCTCTCGATAGTCTATCTATAAATATAAGAATAATTGTGTGTATATTTTTGGCTAGGAATATTGACTTGATGCAGTTTTAGTTTTCATCAAAATAGGCCCTGGACTTCTTTGAGCATTTTTCGCTATTCCTCATAATTTCGGATTCGCCATCCACGCCGAGTTGAAAAATTCACCCTGTATATAATTAGTGCTACCCGTGCGAAGCCAGGGCGGGTTGCTAGTTTATTATATTTAATACTAACTTTTGCCCGCGGCATTCCCCGCATGAAAGAGTTTTTCCGGGATAAGTCTCGCTGTATATCTTCCCGAGATACAAGCCTATGTCCCAGGGTCCCAAACTATTCCACTTCCAAATTTTAACGAAATCTCTTGAGTTTATCGCTTACACACAGACGCGACGAGGGACTTTGTTCTATAATATGTAAAGATGAGATAACCATCTGCTGTCATTCGATACTCTATCTGGACGGCATCGCGCTTACCATCAGGCGAGGTGCAGTCACTTTGTCGTGCCCGAATAATAAAAAAAAGGATGTAAGGATGACAATATTGTCGAAAGACAGTGTATTTTAAAGGATCATCCTCAAACGAGTGCGTACATGCCTTTAAGTTTCACTGACCTACCAATTATTAGCACGGAACACTAAGCAAGGGACGTCATACACTTCACTGGTTTTTATTATTAGGTTAATAAAACTAGATTTTCCCGCGGAGCCGTCCTGATTCGCGAAATTAAAGTTACATTGCGCATTTTCCTGTGATCAAAAGCCTAAGGTAACCCAACATTTGAATCGATTCAGTGGTTTACGCGTTTTCTTTGATCAAACGTTATATTTTAAATAATAAACGTTATATGTTATATTTGAAAGTGCAATGAGGAATGATAATATAGAAACACGTTTTGCCCGACCAGGAAATGGAACCTAGGACCACCCAATTTTTTTTATTGCCTCTAAAGTACGTAAGTACGTTTTATAATTATGTCTCACATTTGTTTTATTATTACGTATGTTATATATATTTTAATTATACACCTTCTCCGTTCCTCTCTACACCACCCTAAGGATGAACGGGAGAGAATACCTGTTAATACAACGTTTACATATTTCCGAACGAGCCGCGCTGGGCGAGGGCTGCGGGGTCCTTCGAGCCGGATCAATGTTAAGATCCTTCGGATATTAAAATAAGTGAACTGTATTACTGTAGACGCTAGTATATTCTCAACAGCAATTAATTACAAAAATAACAATAGTGAACCGAGGACAATGAAATTCAAAGAGCGAGTGTCGTTCCTCTTGCCGCCAGCGCCGTCCCCTTCCCGGCGCTGTCCAACCCGCAGCCCGCGCGGTCAGTGCGGCTCGTTCGGAAATATGTAAACGTTGTATTAACAATACCTATGGCATTAAGTCCGCCTGTATACCTTGTGTACAAAGTGTAATAAATAAATAAATTAAGACGAGCTACGGGCCATCTGATGGTAAATGGTCACCGTCGCCCATGGACGTCAGCAATGCCATGCCACTGCCTACCATATAAACTTAGTTACCTACATGTTACCACTAGACTAAGAGAGGAATAAAGACTTACGAAATTATCCATTATTATTAAGTTGTACTGAATTCGCATTAACAGTAGCGATATCCTAGTTGGCAGTGGAACGGACTGCCGAGACGAATGTCCGCAGGTTCAAAACCCAAGGGCATGCACCTCTGACTTTTCTAAAAAAGATATGTGTGTATTCTTTGTGAATTATCGCTCGTTTTAACGGTGAAGGAGAAACATCCTGAGGAAGCCTGCATACCTGAGTAGTTCCCTATAATAATGTCGCAGGTATATGAAGTCTGCCAACCCGCACTAGGCCAGCGTTGGACTAAGGTCTAAACCCTCTCAGAAGTAACGGAGACCCGAGCTCAGCAGTGGGCAGTATACAATACAGGTATGATATGGTATAGTATCATTAAATTGAATCGACTTAGCATTTGATAGGAATAAGTATAGGCGTATATAGAGGGGGTCGGGTGGTCCGTGCCCACCCCAAAATTGCCTGGTGTCCACCTACCGGATTATGAATCATTCTACCAGTACTATACGTTTTTAAAATATGCAAAATTATCAAAACTGTAAGTACACAAAAGTCATTTAATTTTTTATAAGGCACTTGCACCTCTGGAAAATTACTTTAGCTACGCGCAGAGGAATAAGGTACAAGAGGATAACACAATAAATCAATCATTGGATTTTCCAAATTAACAATAGCTGTAACATCATAATTAGACAACTAAAGTAGAATTAATCCATGACGCAAGTGATTCTGAAAAATTGGTAAGAAATTGGAGTTAAGGTTTTTCCTTAGATACATCTTATATCAAGTAATAACGTAATTGCTATATTCGTTTAGAATAAATCATCAATTATATGATTGTGCATAAACGGTTTATATTTCTTGCGTAATGACAAATTGACATCTATTGCGTAGAGAAAATATACCGGGTGTAGCGCATTGATAATATATAAAAATCCTAGCATGTTACACACACTCACGCCCTTTATCCCCGAAGGGGTAGGCAGAGGCGCAACTGGTGCACCCACTTTTCGCCGTACGTATTCCGTCCCATGATGTGATAGGGGGCGAGCCTATCGCCATATCGGGCACAAATTCCAGACTCCAGTCTGAGACTGAGTAGGAAACTCAATATTACATTGCCCGACCCGGAGATCGAACTGGAGACCTCAACATTACACTCGTACCGTAATACAACTACGCCACTGAAGCAGTCCTAGCGTGATTGATATCCCAAGAAAATACATGATTCTAATAGCATCTTTATCCTAGGCCTAATATAATTTCACCATGATCTGCTAGTTACTTTTACAGCATGATAAATCTCTTAATGGACTGACAAGTATTTTTGAATTTTGAGTTTCCCAACTCCCACCACATACAGTGTCATATTTGCGAGTCAAACATTCGTTTCTAAAGGAATAGAACCCGCGGGCTTTCATACAAAGTCGTCTCATCACCCATTACACCATGCTAGTGTCCTCGAACTAAAATTATGTAATCTTGTGTTAAACAGAGAACTGACTGAAAGTTTAAGCTATATTTAGTCATCAATAGGATTACATGCTCTATAATAGACGCTTAGGTAGAGTCTAGAATGTTCTTGTTATAGTCGACAGCTTTCGTGGCGTAGTTGTACGCGGTACGACTACTGCACTGAGGTGTCGGGTTCTAAACCCGGACAAAGTGATAATAGGTTTTGAAGTTATACTTCTTTTGGCGCGTTAGGGAAAAATGACGAGAGTAAATTTTTACGATGCGCGCGCACACCGTCGCAAAAAACCGACACCCTGAACTTAGCTATAATCAACATTTTAGTTTTGAATATTGAACGTAGCATATGGCGAAAGATATTGAAGTTATACTTCTTTTGGCGCGTTATTTAAAAAGATTTTTATCGTGTTACGCCAAAGAAGTATAACTTCTAAAGCATGTACATAAGTACACACACACTTTTTCTTGTTTTTGCTCAGTATCAGCCCGGAGTCTTGAATTTGGTTCCTATAGCGACAGGCCCACTTTCTATCACGAGACAGAATACTCGGTAAAAAATGGGTGC
Organism: Sphinx pinastri; assembly: GCA_947568825.1. NCBI lineage: Eukaryota > Metazoa > Arthropoda > Insecta > Lepidoptera > Sphingidae > Sphinx > Sphinx pinastri. Next base: position 4,290,841 of record OX387639.1, read on the forward strand.
AAAAATTGCGCCTTCGCCACAACTTTGGGAATTAAAATGCGTAAAGTCCTGTTGTAAGGTAAAAATCAAGATGATATGGCGCGGCAAAGTGACTGTATTATGTGAAATAAAATAAAACAAATATATTAAAAATAAAATCATTTATTAATCAAGTAGGCTTATAAAAAAGCACTTATGACAAGTCATGACAAGGTAGAGATAATAACAAAGGTAAATATACCAATTAAATAATTGAAAGTACCTACATTAAACAATGAACAACCAGCACGGGCTAATAGGTACAGAGGATACGGACATTGGGGACGGGAATAGGGCTAGGGTAGAAGTGGAGCTGATATAAAAGAAAGGGAAGGAGTATCTTAAAAAATTATAAACGTAGTAACTTCCAAAAATTATGTCTATAGCACCATTCAAATCATTTTGGGAATATGCGGAAAACACAATAGCGTTCCTTAAATTCCATTTTGGGGTAAATGTGGTTTTGATAACACCCACTGGCGGTCAGCAGTGGGTGTTATCAAAGTCCATTACAAGGAAAATATCAGGAAAATGCTTGTCCCATCAAAAAGGAATTTGTGTAAGGCATATAATTATGTGCCTCAGATGTCACTGTGAGTAGAGTGGGTCGACCTCAGACCAAAGATATATCTATGATGTCATCCGCCATTTGTGGAAAATCATAACGTTTTAGATTGTGGCACCTTTCTGATGGCAAAACGCCTGGTTTTTCAAAATCTGTAAAAAATATATAGTTCCATATTCGAAATTAATAAATTCTAGAAAACAGGATTTATAAATAATCCCGTTTGTTCACGTGATCCCATCGCGTGAACAATGCTTAGTGCGCGACCGGCGATGGTCACGTGACAGAACTTTCCATTGCGCGCTTAAAGCGTCTGGTTATGAAAGCTTTGTGCCATTGTCGTGCGAAACCGTACAATTTAGTTTTAGGGGCGAATGAAGTTTTCTTTGAACAGGGGAAGGTATGAAACCTAAAAATTCAGAAGTTTTTTTTTTGTTTTGACAACAATTACAAGAACTGCGTAATAAGGACATTATAGTATTTTTTTACTGAATTTGTTTAATGAGAATCATCATCGTCATCTACAGCCTTTGGAAGTCCAGTGCTGAACATAAGACTCCCCTGAAATTTTCCAGACCAACCTGTTAGAATCTGCCTGCATCCAGCGAGTTCCTGCTACCTTTACCAGGTCTGCTATCTACCTTATAGATCCAACGTTGCGCTTTAATGAGAATGTAAATAAAAAGCTTGAGAGGTGTCAAGGGACACCCGGATGGAACGAAGTTCCTTTCGATTAATTAGTGAAGGAATTGTAATAAAATTTTATTTATATAACAGAGTGTGTATATATATAAATATATAAATCTTTTCCTATTTCCGTTCCAATACATAAGTTTCTAGAGAAAAAAGCAAATAAATACGTGTGGCACTCGGAGATTGCCGCGGTAAAGCTATTGCATAGCATTTTTATCACAAATGTTGATTGACTAAACACAAATTCGATCTTACGCTTACCACATAAAGTAGATTTTTAAACGCGAGCAAAGCACGTTTAGTCTTGTTATTGATAAATGTCAGTAACCAAAGTAGAATAAATCAACAAAATTTGAAAAAAGAATGTTACGTTCGATTCTTTTGTACTCGTGCCGTGCCAACGCTGGGGAAATAGCTTCTACGCAATGTATTTAAGGTTCATATTAGATTAGTAAGAAATGGTTTTAATGACTTTAATAAATAAAATAAATAAAAATATACTCGTTTCAAGAATTATAGCTTCTACGCATTGTATTTAAGGTTCATATTAGTAAGATAATAGAAAAAAGTGTCGTGACAACTTTCCGTCCGCTTTTCACAACGCGCAATAAGGAACTTCGTTCCAAAAACTATAGGTATGTGTAGAATATAATATATTTATATCTCTTTACTAAGTATCAAAAAAAATATGAAAATCTATTGCTAAGGTTGATGTCAATACATTGAACCACCTTCCTACCAAAGCCATTAAACAATATTTTCAGTGATCTGTGCTTTGGTATTTTCTACCTTATGCTAGAGCTACACTAAGGTTATTGTAACGCACATTATAGCAACAAATAAGGCATGAAAAGATAAATTTAGATTCTGTAGATCTAGATTTCTGCTCGCGGTTCCGTCGCGTGAAACAGTTTATCCGGGATAAAAATATTTTCCCGGGATAAAAAGTAGCCTATAGCACTCAGGAGTAATGTAGCTTCCTTAAAGTGAATTTTCAAAATCGGTCCAGTAGTTTTTAAGTTTATCCATTACAAACAAACAAATCTTCCCTCTTTATAATATATAGATATTAGTATAGATGACTTAAATCGCTATCATATTAATTGTATGTCGTTATTGTCTACACCTCGTTTATTTTCGATTAATACATAATTACATACTGCCTCGGTGACGTAGTTGTATAACGGTACGACTGCAATGCTGAGGTCTCGGGTTCGAACCGCGGGTCGGGCAATGTGATATTAGATTTTTCTATTCAGTATCAGGTATCGATAGGCGATCGCCCCCTATCACATCATGGGACGGAATACGCACGGCGAAACGTGGGTGAACTAGTTGCGCCTCTGCCTACCCCTCCAGGGATGTAAGGCGTGAGTATGCGTATGAATATAATTACATAATATGAAAACTAATCATTAATATCATTATTAGCGCGATAATCAAAGAGGTAAAACACTGATAAGGATAATTTTAATCTATACTAATATTTATTTATTTAAGCACTTCATATACAAATGTATAAAGGCGGACTTAATGCCGTAGGCATTCTCTCCCAGTCAACCTTAGGGTGGTGAAAAGATTAACAAGGTAGGTGCATCAGAGGTAGTTATTTCGAAATAATATATACTGTTAGGAACAGAAGGGATTTAGATTTAAATGAAGACGATTTATCACTGAGTTTACATAAACACATTTAGCCGAAATACTTTTACAAAGATATCAGCAACCAACCGACCAGCATGAAAGTCAAAGATAAACTTACTCAACTGTCACTAAGACTACGACTGAGATCGACTGCGAGACTGAGCCCGACTGACCATGCACATCGACACGGCACCCTTTTTATACTCCCAACTGCCACTTCCACTTTTAGCTTGACATTCCAACTGGTTAGCATGCTACAAATACCGTTACAAAACTTTTATCCTAATACGGCCTCTCCTGACGGGAGTCCGTCCTCGGGCTTCATCTTCTAGCTCTGAAGATCAGTCTCCAGAACTGGCAATGAAGTCTGAATGAAGTGAAGGTGCAGCAGACTCTTCAATGCACCTCTGTGTCCCGGACGTGCTTGGTTAATGCTTGCTGAAGCCACCAGGTTTTTCGTTTTCAGAAGTCTGGGCGACGCTAGGAGCATTAGCCTCCTCAAACTCATCATTTGCATCTGCGTATAAAAAACCCAAAGCACATAAATATGTCCAAAAATATAATAAAACACAACCCCCCAAAGTACGTCCCATGTACAAGGATCACATGCCCGAGCGCACTCTAAAGCAACATCCAATAACATGAAACTATACCTCACTTGGAGTGTATCCGTCGGTCTGGATAACATGTTGGACATAAGACAAAGGCTATGCCGACCGCAAGATAAAACTTTCCTTAAACGTGTTCACTCCTTAAGAAACTTTAAAAACATTTCCATAAAACTTTAGTTGTACAAAATATACAGCACCCCAAAACGCCCTTCCACCATCACCTCCTAGAAGAAGTGATTGACATTACTGTCAAATAGTTACTAAAGTGAATACAATCCAAACAATGCTTATTTAAGCGGTGTGTGATTGACGATCTGCTGAAATTGTCTCATCGAAGCTGTTCGATAGCTGCAGTGAAGACCGTTTTTCAATCGAAACAGTTATGGCACTTGTGCTTCAACTAGCAGTAGTCTCCATTCCTGTAAAAATAAAGAAACACAGGAACATCTTATTGCTCAGCCATTCCTGACCCTCATGAGGTCAGGTGGAAAATAGCTTTGAAGGGTTGGATACCCGTTTCAAAACTTTTCAATTTCATCGTCAACTAAAATTTTAACTTTAATTTCAATTTCGAATTAAATTTCAATTTGGAATTTAATTTCCATTTCAAATTCAATGTCTAACTATAATTTGTTTTAGGTGACGTAACACCAATCTATCAGTATACGAATGTGTTCATCACTTAACCAGCAGCACACTGACAAAACTTGTTACATAGGCGGTTTGCCAATAATTTTGTACTCAGATCAATCTTTTAAATTCATGAAAACAGAATCCTTATAAAGAACTCATCGAATCATAATAACAAAACAAAGAGACATGGCAGAATGAAAACTTCTCATCCGAGTGCATCGCGAGGAGCGCGTAGTTCAGTAGCGCATCGCCAGGAGCGCACAGTTCAGCAGCGCACGGCATCGCCAGGAGCGCGCAGTTCAGCAGCGCAGCGCATCACCAGGAGCGCGCAGTTCAGCAGCGCAGCGCATCACGTACAATCTACCGGAACGTTAGAGCACCAACAGTAACGTTTGAACACCAACAGGAACACTTGAACACCAACAGTTTGATCGCGGTACACACGCAGATCCTTGTTCATTTGAAGCCGTATGCACATGACGTCAGAAATGAACATGCGATGGCTATGTTTCACACTTGTCCACTTTTATTCACGTTGTAGTCTAGTTCTTATCCCGATATTACACAGCGCAATTTTTTTCTTCACGCAAATTGCGGGTAGTCAAATATCTCCATCGTACCATGCATGTATTCCACATAGCGAACACATGTAGTGAGCACAATCTATTTCCGTGGGCATTGATTACTAATCCCACTTCTGATGTTAGGAACAGAAGGGATTTAGATTTAAATGAAGACGATTTATCACTGAGTTTACATAAACACATTTAGCCGAAATACTTTTACAAAGATATCAGCAACCAACCGACCAGCATGAAAGTCAAAGATAAACTTACTCAACTGTCACTAAGACTACGACTGAGATCGACTGCGAGACTGAGCCCGACTGACCATGCACATCGACACGGCACCCTTTTTATACTCCCAACTGCCACTTCCACTTTTAGCTTGACATTCCAACTGGTTAGCATGCTACAAATACCGTTACAAAACTTTTATCCTAATAATACTTATAAATACACATACATAAATATTGATTCATACTATGATAAGTATAATGCAAAATTAATAAAAATTAATTAAATAAATAAAAAATAAATATTTATAAATTTTTAAATTAATTTTATATTATAAAGAGGAAAGATTTGATTGTTTGTTTTAATGGATAAACTTAAAAACTACTAGACCTATTTAGAGAAATCTTTCACTAACATAAAGCTACCATTACCAGCGAGTAATATAGGCTACGTTTTTTTACTTTATCCCGGAAAAACGTTTTCACGCGGGCGGAGCCGCGGGCATAATCATTGATAAACAAATATTTATGGACGGACTTCAATGTTTCTTACTTCTGGTTTAAGTGTTACATAAACACATACGGACGATCTATTATCCCCGATGGGATAGGCAGAGACGCAAATCAATACTAATAAATAAAGCTGAAGAGTTTGTTTGTTTGTTTGAACGCGCTAATCTCAGGAACTACTGGACCGATTTTGAAAATTCTTTCACTAATAGGAAGCTACATTACTCCTGAGTGCTATAGGCTACTTTTTATTCCGGGAAAACTTATCCACGCGGGCGGAGTCGCACGCAAAAGCTAGTAGATTCATATATTGGTGAGGTTCGTTAATGCGACGACTGCAAAAATAGGTTATATTAAAGCTTTGTAAATTTTCTTTCTAGGTAGTTAGTACTCTCAACTGCCTTCTGGAAACAACGCCACTTTTCAACAGGCCGGCATAATTGTGTCGAGACAAACTTCTCTCATTTATCAACTCTATCTGGATTCCCATTCCCCACTTCACTTACTATCAGCGGGGTTAATTTGCTGTCAGTACAAAACAAAATCTTCTTCACTTCATATATCTCTCACAATCAGTGCAGGTTGTTTGGAAGAGATCGCTTTTTAGCGATAAGACCGCCTATTGTCGCACGATTCAAAGTTCTAAATCTATTTGTTATTTATTTAATTTTTGTATAACGTGGTGTACAATAAAGTGTTTTCATTCATTCATTCATTCATTCACACACCCACACACTCACGCTCTTTATCCCCGAAGGGGTAGGCAGAGGGGCAGTTAGTGCACCAACTTTTCGCCGTGCGTATTCCGTCCCATGATGTGATAGGTGGAGAGCTTGTCCCCATGTCGGGCACAAATTCCAAAGGCCGGGTTGATACTGAATAGAAAAACTTTGCCCAACCCGGGGATCAAACCCGAGACCTCAGCACTGCAGTCGTACCTTAATACAACTACGCCACCGAGGCAGTTGAATTGGCAAATATCTCTTACCAACTGTAACTGTTTTTAACAGGGGTAAATCCTTTTACAGCATTCTACTGGACTTGCTGTGCTAAACCATTTTACCGACTAAACCTCCATACTACTCTCCCTTATATCGAAGGTCGTGGTGTCCGCAAGTACATGTGTAACAATTGTACCTGCAAAGATTTGTTCTCCCCTCTTTCTACTCTTCTTTAGTTGCACGTCAAAGTGATTTCCAACACATGATATAAGCGTTCAGATTGAGAATCGATTGCTGAGATGATTGTCCTTCGCCAGTTGAAACTTTGCTGGCCTGTTTACAACTGCTTCTCTTCTTTTTAAATCCATAATTATTAATGCGAAAGAAACTCTGTCTGTCTGTTACGTAATCACGGATGAATTGCTGGACCGATTTTGATGAAAGGTATGGAGATACCTTGAGAACCTGGAAAGGCTTTTTAAATTAAAATATATAGCGGGACTTTAACCCCGGATTTTTTTTCACACATGCGTTGCCGCGCCCAAAAGCTAGTAGCTATTTCTCCAGCATCCCATCCTCTCAGTGATCGCAAATCTACCCATAAATTACCGTACAAATAATGAAACACCCACCCACAATTTATAATCAATGAAAAGAACACGTGGGCTCGGCATAATTGGCGGTAGAAACGTGTTCTATCTGGGTAGTGTAATTACGTACAGCCACGTGCTACTAGACACGTGCGAGTGGAACAAGGTGGGGGATATAAGTGGTCTATTTTTATAGAACAGAATCTGGTTTAGTGGTGAAGTGGCGGTAAGGTTTGACTGGTGGTAGGTCTCTCATATGTAAGAGACCGTCTGGGTGGGTACCACCGCAATAGTCTATTTCTACCGCCAGGCAGCAGTGTGCATGCACTGTTGTGTTTCGGTTTGAAGGACATTGTAGCCAGTGTAACTACAGGACATAGTGAGACTTAACATCTTATGTCTCAGGATGATGAGCGCAGTGGAATGCCACACGGTACTTTGTAACTCGAAGTGCTGGATGGTGTTGCTACTGTTTATGGGTGGTCGTATAGCTTACCATCAGGCGAACGGCATGCTCGTCTAGTTATTCAATTCCATAAAAAAAAGGTCGATTTCGAGGTCGGGAGCTTGGTTTTCATTTGTTAACAGGATTCGACCAGAATTTTGTAGATGTGGTCTAAAGTGTTTTTAGACCATACTTGAGTGACATAAAGAGAAGATGCAGACATAAGGAAAGATCATAATATGAAGGACAATGTAGGTAGAGTAACATCAGCTTCCAACAGCCTATTGAGTTGGTCATGTCGTTATTCAAATGCAAAAAACCCTGGCAGTAATAATCATAATCACCATCACCACTGAATATCTTTACAACCAGATTATAGCTGCAAACCTATTAGAAAAAGGGATGGGAATTGGGAAAATTTTGATATTTTACACAGTATACTGAATAGTACTACGTTTTACGCCTTCGTCTTTACCTATAATTACAATGGCACTTAGGCCCCGTTTTTTCAACTGTAGTTATCTTTTTCTCAGGGTCTTATTAAGCTGGACGCGCTCGCAGCACCTGGAGCACTCGAAGCGAGCGCGAGCGCGTCCAGCTTAATAGCACCGAGGATTACCCTAACTACAGTTGAAAAAACCCAGTGTTAGCTAGGCTTATCTATACTAATATTATAAAGAGCAAAGATTTGTTTTATGTGTTTTTTTTTTATGTTTGTAACTAATAAAAACAAAACCTACTGGACCGATTTTAAAAATTCTTTCACCTATACAAAGTTACGTTATCATCGAGTAGCATAGGCTACTTTTTATCCAGGGCAAATATTAAGCGGGACTTTTATCCCGGAAATACTCATTCACGCAAGCGGAGCCGCGCGCAAAAGTCTAGTCTATAATATATTGATTTCAAACTATTGATATGTATTTGTGAACATTATGATGGCAATAAATTAAAAAAAAAATTAACATTGCAGCAAAACTGCAAATTCACGACGATTATCCGTTATATCAGAGCAATACAAACTTTTGTGTAAGTACAGCAATTACTATCATAATCGAATCCACGTCCAAATGTGATCGCATACGTGAAAATTACGATTTAGATAAAAACTTGCAACGTAATATTTAATTATATAAGTACGTGATAGTATTAAAGTAGATACACGCGTTATGTCACGAAATGAGATACCTTATCAGCGATACTAGTTCATAGATAATAGATAGCCCAGACCTAGGATGTAGCTCAAGAATCCAACGTAGTCATGATTATTTACTGAATATAGTACTAGGAATGTACAAGATATCAAGCCGTTTCTAGAAAACATCGTAATCGACATTTCGCACTTTTACTAGAAAGGATTATTTCTTTGTTAATTATAAAATAATATGATATTTGTTTTATTAATCCTGGGCTGGTCACATCAGTCGCGCATGAAGAGCTATGAGTTGGTATTTCCACTTTGTGGAACCCTGATATCTCTCGTAGGCTTCGAGGTATATTAAAGAGGAGATGGCGGGTCGATATTGATTTATTTAAAAGTACCAGGTTTGCGCGCGATCGCGATTCATGGTGGGATCTTGGAGAGGCATTTGCCCAGCATTGGGATATTATAGGCTAATACAATACACAAAAAAAAATATTTACTATATTCTCAGCATTTATTTACAAAAATAATCATTCTATAAGACCGGTATGGCGATAGGCTCGCCCCCTATCACATCATGGGACGGAATACGCTTGGCGAAAAGTGGGTGCACTAGTTGCGCCTCTGCCTACCCCTTCGGGGATAAAAGGCGTGAGCATGCGCGTTATCATTCTATAAGAATACTGCAAAAAAATATAAATAATTTAGAATTAATAAAAAAAGCTTTTTTGTCAAAAGGTTCTGTATTTTGTACTAGCTTACGCTAGCCGCTCTACCTGTAACAAAAAAATTGTTGATAATTTTCCGGGCTTCGCTGGTGGAACAATATAATTTGTATACGCCCGGATAGCGACCACTGAACATACGGTGTTGCAACCCGCCTTAGCGGTCCTCGTAAGTGTGCTGCATTCGATTATCAGTCTGCGTATATCCGGTTCACATAGGCATAATAGGGTAGTTTCCTATGTTTGATTTTGTAAATTATTTTATACGTAACAGAAAATAATACGAAAAAGAAATTCTTCTGTGAAATCAGCATCAAAATTGGTTGAAAAATAAAGCAGTTATTTGAAATATTGTTGTGAGCAGAAGTGGGGACGTGGAGAGGATATCGCGCTATCTCTTTCGCACGTACGCAGCGTTATGGCCGATGACACGATGACGTCACGTTGTAATATTACTGTTATTTGACATTTACCCCTTCCACCTAATTTCAAAGCTTTATAACTTACTAATTATTGCCCCAATTTTGAAAAATCTTTTTGCGTTAGATTTTGGCATACATTTTTGATAAATGTATTAAAAAAAAGTAGTGAGCTACCCTATTGTGTCGACTGATGAGAAACAATCTCTCATCAGTCGACCCTCTATCTGTATACCACTCCGCTTCCATCAGGGCCCGTTCACTTTGCCCAGCCCGTATCAAAATACCCAGCGTATTTCATCCAGGCGTAGGTAAATCTGTGTATAATGCAATCAGCCCTGTATCATATACTGCCCACTGCTGAGCACGGGCCTACTCTACTACTGAGAGGGTCAGGCCTTAATCCACCACGCCTAATACGAGTTAGCAGACGTTTTCCTTCGATATTTCAGAGAATACTTAGGTATGTAGAAGTCCTCACGATGTTTTCCTTCATCGTTAAATCGAGCAATAATTTATTCATGTAACTTCTAAACTTAGAGGTGTACGTGTAAGTTCTGGAATGAACTACCTGTGTCGGTGTTCCCTGAGCGCTATGACCTGTCCTTCTTCAAACGAGGCTTAAAAAAAGTATCGTCCCTACGGTAGGCAGCGGCTTGTCTGTGTCCCTTCGCCGAGTCAATGAGAAGCGGTGGCCGCTTACCATCAGGCGGGCCGCTAGCTCGTCCGCCTATACTGGCAATAAAACAAAAAAAAAGCATACGACCTCCTTAACAGTCCGTTCCACTCCCAACTATGCTATCGCCACTTAAAAATTACACCACGAACGTGACATCTTCAAACACTTGGCATTCTTTTGTTCCGCTTAACAAAAGTCCCACATTAAAATTACGTAAGCTGATAGCATTATCAGGTGTATGACGCAACGTATTTATTTAATTACTTCTTGAGTCAATATCGTTTGTATTGTGTAGATTCTTGGAACTCGATACTATTCAGTTTAAATATTACCTACGCATTTGAAACGTTATGATTCTTACTGGTGGTAGGTCTCATGTAAGAGTCCATCTGGGTGGGTACCACTGCAATGTCTATCTCTACCGCCAAGCAGCAGTATGCTTGCACTGTTGTGTTTCGGTTTGAAGGACATAGTAGCCACTACTGGACATAATTAGACTTAACATCTTGTCTCAGGATGACGAGCGCAGTGGAATGCCACACAGTACTTTATAAGTCAAGATGCTGGATGGTGTTGCTCCTGTTTATGGGTGGTCGTATCGCTTACCATCAGGCGAACGGCATGCTAGTCTTGTCATTCAATGCCATAAAAAAAAACTTGTGGTAAATATACAAAAGTAAAATCCAAAAGTATTGATACATAGGCCGGAACGTTTAATTGTCAGGTAAAGTTAAGGCTCTTGTCACACTGACGAATTGTAAGCTAATTCACAGCGAGGCGAAGGCGCTGGTCCAGTGTAATAAGACCGTTAATTTTATTTGACCACGGATGAAACAGTACGGGCTTAATATTAGTTGCTGTGGGATTCGTACGTCGTGCCTGGCTAAAAAAAATACTTTCTTCTCTCTTTTTAGGGTTCTCAAAAGGAAAAAAGGAACCCTTATAGGATCACTTTGTTGTCAATTATCATTCGCTATAACGGTGAAGGAAAACATCGTGAGGAAACCTACATACCTGAGAATTCTCCATAAGAATTTCGAGGGTATGTGAAGTCTGCCAATCCGCACTAGGCCAGCGTGGTGGACTAAGGCCTAACCCCTCTCAGTAGTAGAGGAGGCCCGTGCTCAGCAGTGGGCAGTATATAATACAGGGCTGATTGCATTGCATTGCATTATAAAATGCGAAAATCTATGAAGTGCTTCTTAAAAGGGAATGCAGAAAACGCTGAATGTTAGGAGTTAGAAATTTCAACTCGCAATTGTCCGGGTTTTTCATAGTAGCAGCATGCCAAAATAATATAAAGTTTCCGGAATTATCTATACTATTATATAAAGCTGAAGAGTTTGTTTGTTTGTTTCTTTGAACGCGCTAATTTCAGGAGCTACTGGACCGATTTTGAAAAAATCTTTCACTAATAGGAAGCTACATTACTCCTGAGTGCTATAGGCTACTTTTTATCCCGGAAAAACTTTTCCACGCGGGCGGAGCCGCGCGCAATGCTATAATTATATAAATGAGCGATAAAGTGACCTTGGTTATAATCAATTGGTTGCTATTATATGACTAGTATTATATAACTGTGACAAATACTAATAATTACACACGCGTGTAAATATAATTGAATATAGATTATCAGTGTACAATCCGCCACTATAGACTGGCCTACACAGTTTTGTGTTCATACCAATTTTTTCTCTCTTCGCAATTACAAAATAAAAGGGTTTCACTTTACTACATACAAAAAAATCATTTAATCATATAGCGTACAGGTCATTTGAAATTTCAATTTTATTCAGCCACGTATGTGGCTGACTGTACATGTGAGAATCTAATCTATACTATTATATAAAGCTGAAGAGTTTGTTTGTTTGTTTGTTTGAACGCGCTAATCTCAGGAACTACTGGACCGATTTTAAAAATTCATGCACCAATAGGAAGCTACATTACTCCGGAGTGCTATAGGCTACTTTTTATCCCAGAAAAACTTTTCCACGCGGGCGGAGCCGCGCTCAATCTTTATAATATATATATAAAAGCGAAAGGTCACACACTCACTCATCACGAAATATCAGAAACTACAAGTGCTTAGTCTCAAATTTTGCATGGGGTCCATACCATGCAACTATCACAAGTTTGAAAACATCCTGTTATATAACAGAGGAAATATAACACAAACATGAAGTCAATTATATAAATTACATATCCTATTATGTAATTTAATTAATAATGTAATTAGACTTGATAACAGTCACATTACAAACTGTTATGTTAGGTGTTGCTCGTACACGGAGATTTAATAAAAATATTGACTTAATTATTTTGTTTTTATACGTGGCTATCTTTATTAGTTTTGATACCATTCATGTTTTGTGTTGCAAATGTATTCCCTATTCAAAAACGTTAATATATATACAGGGTCATTTTGACATTGCATTAATAAATGAAATTACATACTTATCTCGACGAAAATAACGCTTCCTATTAAGTTATTTTAGCCATAGATGTAAAATAAAAAAGTGTAATTTCGAACAAAATAAATATCAATAAAAAGTAACTTTAAGTTTACACGACCTTATGCCACTACTACTGCTCTAAGATAATTCGTCGCAGCGGCAACATCATACTTTCATTCAGAAATACACTTTCACACACACTATATTCGCACTAAACTAAGAAATGACCAAAAAATTGTAAAACTACAACCGGGATTTTTGGCAATAATATTAGTTATTCATGCATGATAGATGTTAGAAGACGTAAAGACGAATATGTGGTTTTATTTAGTAATGCAATGTAAAAATGACCCTGTATAATTAGTGTTGCCCCGCCCGGACGCTGTGAAATTGTTGCTGAATAACTACACTAGTGTGAAACTAAGACCGGATTTTATCAACTGTTGTTAGGTTAGGTTTTTTTTTTTTAGATAGGCGAACCTGCAGTCAACACCGAGGTAAACCTGCGAATGGGATACTGGAGTCCCCCGGCTTGACGACTGCAGGGGCCTGGGAAGGAAATGGAGGAGGAGAATGGGAGGAAAAGTGGGGGAATGGAGAAAGGTTCTCAGGATGGGTGGAAAGGAAAAGGGTGCCAGGAAATGTTCGTGGGCCCTTTGAGGCCTCAATGTGTTATCCAACCAAGAGGTATACACACTGAACTGTGTGCCTCGGCCCGCTACCAATGTCCCCCCGCGCATGGGCGTGCATCGGGTGTGAAGACCCAGCGCACAAGAATTGCCACGGGGAGCGTGTTGCGTCCAGCTTAATAAGACCCTGACAAAAAGATAACGCATTTGGAAAGGATGGATGATAGGAGAATAACAAAGAGGATATATAAGGCGAGTGTGGATGGAAGAGCCGGCAGGGGTCGACCGCACCGAACTTTCGAATGTCAGATATCTGACATTCTAAGTAAGGGCCAGGTCAAAAGTACCCTGAACCGGCGGGAGTGCATGAAAAGATTGATGAAGGTAGAAGAAGTGAAAATGGTGTGCCAGAATGGAGCAAAGTGGCAATCCATGGTCTCTGCCTACCCCTATGGGATAGAGGCATGATACTATGTATGTATGTATGTATGTAAAAAGATAACTACAGTTGAAAAAACGGAAACGTCATCTCAGTTTCATAGTAGGTTCAAATAGGTCGGCATTGTGTCGCTTGGCAAGGTAATCAGTGCCCATATCAGTACATTATGCTGAGTGGACACATACTTGTAACAGCCACGACGCGACGTGCAAACTGTCTTCTCTATATTATACATTTTAATGTAATTTGTACGTCGTTATAAGCTCACTCACTCATACACTCACACTTTTTTTTTATGGCTTTGAATAACGAGACGAGCATGCCGTTCGCCTGATGGTAAGCGATACGACTACCCATAAACAGTAGCAACACCATCCAGCACCATGACTTACAAAGTACTGTGTGGCATTCCACTGCGCTCGTCATCCTGAGATATAAGATGTTAAGTCACATTATGGCCAGTAGTTACACTGGCTACAATGTCCTTCAAACCGAAATACAATAGTGCATGCACACTGCTGCTTGGCGGTAGAAATAGACATTGCGGTGGTACCCACACAGACGGACTCTTACATATGAGAGACCTACCACCAGTAAACTACCGCCTTTTATCCCCGAAGGGGTAGGCAGAGGCGCAATTAATGTACCCACTTAGCACCGTGCGTATTCCGTCCCATGATGTGATAGGGGGCGAGCCTATCGCCATATTGGGCATAAATTCCAGACTCCGGGCTGATACTGAATAGAAAAATCCAATATCATTTTGCCCGACCCGGGGATCGAACCCGAGACCTCAGCATTGCAGTCGTACCGTAATACAACTACGCCACCGAGGCAGTCGTTATAAGCTGTGACTAAAAAATACGTTATTCTTTTTTATTTTCTTAATCCTTAGCACGAATTTGCGCTCTATCGTATATATAACGTAATGGTTTCGAGTAAATACATTTTTTGGATTTTGACAGCGCTCCAGTGAGCGTATTTGGAACTAAAATAGAACAGCGTGAACATTGCGCGCGTGTCAACTTCGAATAGTAAATCGAGTAACCATAGACAAGCAAGTGTCGAAATGTATAGAAAATGACAGCACGTGTCTTCTTTTTAACGTATGGTATCGTCTAATGCGTTAACTTACTCGAAAAAAATACTATACGATAATTCGTAAACGCGTGCTAGGGGATAGGAAGGAAAAACATCGTTTGGAAACCTGCATACCTGAGAAGTTCTCTATAAGAATTTCGAAGGTATGTGAAGTCTGCCGACCCCCATTGGGCCAGCGTCGTGGACTAAGGCCGAAACCCTCTCCGTGGCAGAGGAGGCCCGTGCTCAGCAGTGGGCAGTATATAATACAGGGCTGGTATGGTAAGGGATGGTGGGTGTGCTAGCAGTACAGCTCTCGTTACTCGACACTATCTGTACCGCACTCCACTTACCATCAGAAGCAGTGTGGTCGAAAAAGTTTTCCCGGGATAAAAAGGAGCCTATGTGTTAATCCAGGACATGAGCTACCCGTGTGCCAAATTTCATCGAAATCCGTTCAGTAGTTTTTGAGTTTATTCGTTACAAACATACTTACATACAAATCTTTCCTCTTTATATTATTAGTATAGATTAGATTCTCATAGGCAGACTCAGCCACACAAGTAGCTGACCAAATGCGAAATTTCAAGTCGCCTATACGCGTTAAAATTAAATGATTTTTCATCTTTGTATGAAGTAAAGTAAAATCAATGATTTTCAAAAAGTATAATAATATGCCATACACTAACAAATTAAACGAAAAAAGTGTTCCACGCGCACATTAGGATGGGTCACTTTAGTATGGAGAAAAAAAAGTTAATCTATTTACTTATAATAGCAATAAAAACGTGACTTGTGGTTATATGAACTATTTTAGAAAAAAAAAATATAACAATCTGGTATTATTTTCTGCCTCCGGATATATTTTTCCTATTGTTATGTACCGGATACAAGACTGGGCTGATACGTAGAAAAACCCAACATTCACATCTAAATATAACAACAATAACAATGATCTAAGCATGTATATACCTATACAGTCTGTTAATTGGTTCGCTCATTACTTAAAAATAAAACGGATTTCGATGCATCATAATAGTAATGGCATTATTAAAAACTAGGTACCTATTGTTCGCGACTTTTCCCGCGTGAAAAGCCTTTCCCGCTACAAAAACTCCCTTAATCACTATAGCGACCTATAGTGCCATCTGCACGCCAGCGCCATCTACTGAAAAAAATATTATATTTCCACCATAAATAACTTAATCATTATAGCTGTCCATGGTTCCATCTGCACGCCAGCGCCATCTACTTAAAAATGTAATATTTCCACCAAAAGTAAATTACTAGGATAAAAGTATATGTTAATCCAGAACATAGTCCATCTGTGTGCCAAATTTCATCCAAATCCGTTCAGCGGTTACTGCGTTTACTTCTAACAAAGATCCAAACATTTACATAACATTCGCATTTATAATATCAGTAATATGTAAAAAATTCAATTATAAAGTTTATGCACGGCGAAAAGTGGGTGCACTAGTTGTGCCTCTGCCTACCCCTTCGGCCTGAGTGTGTATGTCATTTAAAAATGAGACACGGCCATGAAGGTAGAATATAATTCCATGGACACACGTTCACGTCGTCATTCGTTTAAAAAAAGAAAATCATAATATGCAGTAACACACTCAAGAAAAGATACTACAAAGAGCGATCCAATAAAATATTTCATACCTATCAACCTGCGACCATTCCGTGCAAATGACACATTCACAGCTCATATTGGCCGCGAGTGTATATAACTATGTAACATAGTTGCAGGACTGCGGAATGTGGAAACGTGATACATTCACGGCCAAGGTCGCCCGTGTATGCTTTCACGTGAGCATCGACTGTATTAGATCAGTGTTTACTCGATTATTGTTTTCGATAATCGAATAATCGATGCTTTATTATTTTTTACTCTCTACAAAAGAATTTCCAATCAGGCTAAGCTCGTTTCCTAACACTAGACCGGGATGACGTCAGGGAGAAAGAATTGCATAAATGCTATTGCGCTTGTAACCTTAAGGAGTTGGTTGGGCTAACAGGTACGCATACATGGCAGCAATGTGTTATAGATACCTAAATGTTAGTAATTTTAAACAGTTATAATCGACTTTCTTCTTTGTCCTATTCAGCACAACATACTGGCTTGAAAAATAAATAAAACGTGAACGTCTTTATGCAGCTTTTTATTCAGACTACCTGTTGCCCACTGTTTTTCGAAATAAAATTAAACAAAACAAATTAAAGTATAGCTTATGTTACTCACGGGCAGCGTAGGTATGTACCTTCGTATAAATATCTTTTATTATAATTCAATACCTAGTTCCTAATATTCGTTAAAAAAAACTTAAAAACACATAAAATCTCTATGAAACATAAACAAGAAACCTCTAATTGTTTATAACGTATTCCATTTCGTAACGCACGTGTTGTCTATGGTTATAGAAGAACTATGTATGTGCATAATCTGTGGAAAAAGACGTTACACGTGAACGTTTGAACGTGTTCGCATATTTATTCGAGTTTTGAAGGAAATATTCAAGTTAATGTTTGAAAATTATTTACTTGTACATCGCGTGTGTCTAATATAAAAATAAGAGTTCTTTGCACCGAAATTTAATAAAAAATTAAATATACAGAGGGGTTTTTACAAATGTTGTTTTTTCAAAATTTTTACACACACGCACAGACACATCCTTTATCCCCAAAAGGGTAGGCAGAGGCGCAACTAGCGCATACACTTTTCGCTGTGCGTATTCCGTCCCATGATGTGATAGGAGGCGAGCCTGTCGCCATATCGGGCACAAATTCCAGACTCCGGGCTGATACTGAATAGAAAAATCCAATATCACTTTGCCCGACCCGGGAATCGAACCCGAGAACCTCAGCCTTGCAGTCGTACCGTAATACAACTACGCCACCGAGGCAGTCGTTAGCTCAGCGGTAAGAGCACCCACCTAGAAAAGCATCCAACGAAACCCAACCGAAACCCAATCGAAACCAAACCCATACCCAATCCAACCGAAACCCAATCCAAACACATCCCAAACCCAACTGAAACCCAACCCAACCGAAACACAATCCAAACCAAACTGAAACCCGATCCAAACAAACCTAATCCCAATCCAAAACCCAACCCAACCCAACCCAACCGAAACCCCAACCAAAATCAAATCAATCCCAATCCAAATCTAAATCCCCAACCCAAATCCAACCCAAACTCAAACCCAACCAAACCAAACCTAAACCCAATCCAATACCCAACCCAACCGAAACCCAAACCAAATCCAACCTAAGCCCAATCAAAACCCAAACCCAATCTATACCCAACCCAAACACATACCAAACCAAGACAACCCAATTCAACGGAAACCCAATCCAAATCCAAACCCAACCGAAACTCAACTTAAACCCAATCCAACCATACCTAAACCAAAACCCAACCCAAACCAACCGAAACCCAAACCAAAACCAACCCAATACCAACTCAACCCCAAACCCAATCCAAATCCAACCCAAACCCATATCCAACCCAATACCAACTCAACCCCAATCCCAATCCAAATCCACCCCAAACCCATATTCAACCCAATCCAAACCAAACCTAAACCCAAACCAAAACCGAAACCTAAACTATATCCCACCCAAACACATACCAAACCAAGACAACCCAATCCAACGGAAACCCAACCGAAACCGAATCCAAACCCAAACCCAACCGAAACCCAACTTAAACCCCTATCCAAACACATCCCAAACCCAATCGAAGCCCAATCCAAACCTTATCTAAACCCAAACCATACCCAACTCAAACCCAAAAACCCAACGGACACCCAACCTAACACATTTTAATGCCATCCCAACCCAGCCCCAAACCCAACCCAAACTCAAACCAAACCCAGTCAAACCTAAACTAAACCTAATCCTGGCTCTGTCTGTCTGTCTAAACATAAACTCACATAATCATAAATACTATTTCACTTTCTTTGTTAAAAAAATGAAACAACGATAAAATATAATTTATTTTAAATCAGGCCTAACTTTGCCCTACTCTGGGTAACAGGAGGAGAATAAGATGATGTTGTCACGGCGTCATGCCCGTGCTTTGGGGACTTCTCTTCCTCCCTACTCATCTCATATTCATCCTCATATCCAATATATATTATTTTCTTCGTGTTTGGGTGGCTACCGGCGCTCAACGCCCCCACAATTATCGTTTGAGAGAAAATAACTGACGAAATTTTAACCTGGCCCAGGGTCTATTAGCTTAATACGCCGCAATGGTAGCATAATAAGTTTGCTTCTCAGTGCATGCTACATGACAGCCTTCGCAGTGCATAGGCATACGAGCGCTCTGATTGGCTAATATTGAGACACAGATATAGTTTAATTGGCTGTCTGATGAACAAAGCTGAACATAGTCAAAGAAAAAGATGAAATTGCCGACACTTTGCGTCCGGTTGCACTGTGCGCTATCATAGTATTGTTTGTGAACACAGGTGTAAGGGACACATCGTACACAAGGTACATCTCAAGTAGACATAATGTATGGAACTATCAGTACATTATGTCTACTTGAGATGTAACTCAAACTTGAGATTGATTTATTAATACCGCCCTAAGACAACATTTTAAGTCTCATAATTCCCAGTACATTGGTTCCCGTTTTCTTTAATCAGGAACACAATTCTTGCACAATGTATATCGGCAAGAATAGATTTTTGAGTGCATTCTTTCGACATATGGTCAAATTACACTATTAATAATAATAGCATTTCTTTATAATAATGTAATAGTTCTTGCGGTACAAGTTTGTTACCCAAAACAAAGTTGCCAAACAATAGATATGAATGGAAAATTACGTTTGGCACGAGATTCGATTTAAGTCGCGTGTACGAAAACATTTAGCTTATGAAAACACAAGAAATATACATACAGCATCACGCCTTTTATCCCTAAAGGGGTAGACAGAGGCGCAACTAGAGTAGCGGCACGCTATGATGGCCGTTTTGACAGATTACAATAGTGAGGTTAAATTTCATTATCGAAAAAATATAATCAAATGCGAGTCGCATCTATAAGTTTTTATATTTATAACTAGTTTGCAAGGAGTAGCTGATTAAAAAGTTTTAATAAAATGCAAACAAAAATGTTTACTTGATATATTTCAATGAACCGAATATTGCAATGGAAATTAATATACTAAATTTTATTTGCACACAAGAAACAAAATATATAAACTGACTGACTAAAAAATTATGCTACAAAAGGCTGTATTTAATCAATTTCGTCCATATTGCTATTTACCCGACTGCGAAAGAAGGAGGGTTATGTTTTTCGAGTGTATATATGTTTTCACTGTCGTGTCATAAAATTATACATTCCATAAATTTCCCTGCACCTCACTATGGACAATAATGTACAGCAATTAGCTCCTTCAATGTAGCTATGCATTAATATGAAACTTGATGAGCAGACAAATGTCAAAACGACCATCATAGTATGTCGGTACTGTACCTATCGCCTTGTGTATTCTGTCTCATGTAATAAAGGGGAGCCTTTTTATATACGGACAAGCCAAAGTGACACAACTGTCATGGACGTAGCTACCTCCAATGACAAAACCCTAGAATCATTTTTGCCCACCATAGAAAAACTCTGCGCTTATAAAGGCCTCGTATGGTGCAGACCTCTCGTTGAATTTGGTGTGCTTTTTTATTTAGCTCCCGGCGGTCGTATCGCTTGCCATCAGAGGAACGCCATGCTCATCTCGTCATTCTACTGCAATAAAAAAAGTAATTTTGGTTTACCCCAAACATAGTGAAAATCAAATGACGGGTCAGAGTGTATGCCTGACAATCAATAAGACTAGGACAGAATAATGATTCAACCAGTGCTATAAACATTAGGAAGCCAATAAAATCATGATGTTATTATTCAATCATTAACATTAATGAATAGTCATACTCATATAGTAAACACGTTGAACCCAATAGACAACGTCGAATTAGGTAACATAAACACGCGACCCCTGAAGATATTAATTAACTATACACTAGACAATACTGAAGTGTAACAATTGTACAATGTAACAAATTGAGCAATTCCCAACGTGATCTGCCGTCACGTGGCCGTATTATACACGTGCCTGACGTTAAAAGGCGTTATGCAACTTACTGCCTTCCGTCCTCTTCTTTAGTTCACCGTTAGATGAGATAGATATTGCAATGTTGGGATATCCCGGGATTTCTCACGGTTTTATTGGTCGAATTTTGATTTGTAATGAGTTTTGAATGTCGAATAAATTTTGAGTTTAGAATGATTTTAAGAATAAATTAAGAAATAATATACGCTTTAAATTAATATTAGTACATTTAAAAATGAATATTTATAAGCCTATATTTAATACTGCCGCAAAGTTAAGAGGCCTTTTATTGGAAAATAAAAAATGACCCTGAAATAATATCGGCGTTCGTTCACATTTGGTTTATCCGCATAAATAGTAGAGATGTAGTCCACTTTTAGTTCAGCTTAACCAAGACGGTATGACGGTAATTTACTATAAAAAATCGTGATATTTTGTATGCTTACAACGAGAATACCAGGGGTTTAGCACAAATTCCTGGCTCTTCATCTTCCTCCCTTGTTCAAAAGTTTCTGACGATTTCTCACTTGGTCTCTGTACGACCCATCGGTTTAAAAGGTAGAATTTTATCTATTTAATAACACTATTGGCAGTAGCATCGTGTAAATTACAAAAAACAAAAACACCACATGAAGCCTTTATTCCTGAAGCGGTGGGAGAGGTGCAACCAAGGCAACCACTTTTTGCCATCTGTATTCCGTTCCCTTAAGTGATAGGGAGCGAGCCTAACGCCATATCGGGCAAAAATTCCAAACTCCAGGCTGATGCTGAATAGAAAACCCAATATCACTTTGCCCGACCCGGGAATCGAGCCCAAAACCTCAGAGCCGAAATACGCCACCGAAGCAGTCAATGACCAGAGAGAGCTCTTTAATGACCGGCAACCTTCCCACAATTCCTGTGAAGCTATATTAATAGTTATTATTCACCGACCATTCATTGTTTGGTCTTCGAAGCAGACGAGTTAATGGCCCACCTGATGGTATGTTGTCAACGTCGTCCATAGACGTCGGCAATGCCAAAGGACAGGCAAGCTGCTATCTACTATAAGTAATTAAGTCTCTCCTAGCAATTTCGCTACATTCTGTCTGCGTAATAACATAAAAAACCATCAACATTTTAACACTCATTTTAAAATGACTAAAACAACATTAATTAACAAACAAAAAATATCATCATCATCGTTATAATCAGCAGCAGCCACATGATGATGAACACAGGCCTCACCTAAGGATTTCCAGACGGACCTGTCAAAAAATACGTTACCTTATTTTTTTTTAACAATAAATATTTGCAACAAAAAAATGTCATCCACAAACAGATTAAAATAACATTTTTAATACGTACCAAGTAACCCAGATTTTTTTAAATATTTACATTCAAATGAGTGACATACATACATTATCTACCGACGCCTGTTGCGTAACGCGCGTGTAACGGTATCTCCAAATGATGTAACTGTAGGTTAATCTGATAATGCACTACTATGTCACCCAGTTACATTATCAGTGTGCCAGTTTTTATAAATTATCTTTATTATGTAAATATTAACTATTTATTCATGATATTGACGGTTGTAAGGCTTATTGACTAAGCGGCATATTTTTTGTTTAAACCACTAACAGAAAAATACGCTGGTTCCAAATTAGTGTAAAATCTTTACATCGCAAAAATGTCGCTTAAGTCAATTGCCTTATAACCGTTGATGTAGATTTTTATATGAGACAGTGGTAAGTGATCAACGCTCATTATTTTATAGAACAGGGGAAAATTGCGCGGATGATATACGCCGTCTATAGACGTCCAAAATACCAGAATAAATATTGTTGCTTTAAATTTATTTATTTTATTTTGTAAGATAGTATTACCAGCTCTATATTATATTACATAGTCCCACTGCAGTGTGCACGCACTGTTGTGTTTCGGTTTGAAGAACATTGTAGCCAGTGTAACTACAGGACATAGTGAGACTTAACATCCTATGTCTCAGGATGACGAGCGCAGTGGAATGCCATACAGTACTTTGTAACTCAAGGGGCTGGATGGTGTTGGTACTGTTTATGGGTGGTCGTATCGTTTACCATCAGGCGAACGGCATGCTCGTCTCGTCATTCAATGACATAAAAACAAAAAAAGAAAAAAAACTTTTCCTGCTTTGTTTGTATAAATATTATATATGCCACGGCATTTGAAGGCCACAGGCAGATAACAGGGAATGTCCTAATTCATTAATTTTGAGTAAAAACAATTTGAAAGTTTAAAAGTATATTATTTTTATGGACAGTCCCAGTTCTTTTCGTTTTGCCCATAAACAAAACTTCATTTTTGGCGCCATCTGTTAACTTTTTTACAATTCTAATGATTGGAATTGAAAATACCATAGACAAACATATGATTTTATAAAAAAAATAAAAAATATTAAAATTCGTGACATTTCCTGTTATTTGCCTGTGCCCTTCATTTGTTATTCTCCTTGGCACCAACATATTGATCGACAAAACAAAATGCTGCAGAATAAAACTATCTATAGCAGTGTATTTATAAAAAAAAACGTATATTCAAAACTGAACAATTTAGGATCGATATTTATAATCAAATTCTGACATATGAATGACGATAACTAAAACCAGTCCATGACCTACTCTCTATGAAATAGAGTCGCCGTTTTTAATACAACTGAATCACGAGTATTGACGAGACGAGGAAATTGCTCACCTGATGGTAAGCGCCGTGATCGCCCATAAAGAATAGCATGACCTGGATGGAGTTTAAATTCCAAGGCTCTGTGAGGAACAGCGCTTGTCACCCTAAAGACCGTGTTAATAGACAATTTACTTTGTAATTTTAAGTCCTGGTTGTTCTACTATTTATGGGCGGTCGTATCGCTTACCACCAGGCGAGCGGCATGCTCGTCTCGTCATTATGCAATAAACAAAATACGCACTTTCGACCCAACATTTTTACACACATTTTAGTTGACCTGTCGAATCATTGCTGGAATCTTATATAATAGTTTAAAGGACACAGAAGTGTTGCCTAGCCCAAGAGGTTTTTTGTTTAATTTTCCCCTTATATTGAGAAGGCAAAGGCTTCAAGCCCATACAGCCTCGTCATAAGTTAGCCCAAGAGAATATTTATGATAACTGTTTTTGAAGTGAAAACTTCTTTAGCGGTGTTGTGCACTTTTTTGGGATGGGTATAAAATGTTAAACTCGCGTACTCGTGTCAGGATCACGTGACCGAATTCTGACGAAAATGCATGCGGAGGTTTTACCATCCCTTACTAATATGAACCTTAAGTACAATGCGTAGAAGCTATAATTCTTGAAACGAATGCCTTTTTATTTATTAACGTCATTAAAACCATCCCTTACTAATATGAACCTTAAATACATTGCGTAGAAGCTATTATAAATATTGTATTTAACCACATACATGCTAGTACTTTTATACTGATAAATAAAGCAATTCGTGTGAAATTATTCCCTAACCATTCCAAAATATTAAAAAATGCACAACGTTAATGTTCAAGTTTTCACTTCTGCCGGCACTCCCGGAGTGCAACCCGTTCTTTTTTTTTATTACAATGCCGTAAATCCCAATACATACATCCACAATAATTAATATTTAAAAAAATCCCGTATAATACATTTTTATTTCCCATCACTACCAAGCCTTTATATAACAATCAGAGCGAAAATGGACCTTACAAACTTTTCTTCTTTGAGTAACGTTCTGGAAATTAATTTGTAAAGTTTTTTAAAAGACGTTTTGTTAATTTCTATTTGAATGCGGCCCCTTGTAGGGTTTTTTACAAAACTTTTGACGCGTGTTACTTGCGGCTCACGTGGCACGGTCGTTTCACAACTCTCTAGAAATTTCTTTTTGCGTTTTATATTTTTATAGGATTGTTCATACTACGGGATTTCCTAGAATATTTAGTATTTATCTTTATACCGATGTCTCGCGGGATAATTTGCTTAAAAAAGTTGTGACGTTGAGTTTTATGCACATTCGGAATCAGCACATTTTCCACCGTTTTCTGAACATATTTTAATTTTGAAATTAAACTATTATAACGGATTTTATCTCGGTTTTTTATTAATTTTTTTTACTCCCGACGTTTCTAAGGCTTTGCGGCACTTCGTGGTCACGGGGCGGACTGAGGTGTTGGTGGTCTGAAAAGTTAGTGTTACAAATCTACCTTCAATTTAGTATTTTTTTCGCTTTTAACAGGTCCGTCTGAAATCATTAGGAGCCCTGTATTCAGCAGTAGATTTTATGAGGCTGATAATATTTATGATGAATATAATATCCCTATGATTGAGGTTACAATTGCTATGTGCTATATGCCTGTGGGTAAAAATACCTGCTTTAATAATTTTGTCCACAGCTCATGAGCTGTCGCGTAACTTTGGATCTACGTTTCGATTTGCTGAAACCTATGAGTGTACTTCATAGAAAACTACAATGAATGTTTTTAGAAATTCTAATAAGGATAAATCTTAGCAAAATTGTAATTTAAATGTTACGTACAAAAGGTGTAAAACCCGTCATAGTGGTCCACATGTTTGTGGCATCCGGGGATCGGCCTGTGTATCAGGTTTCGACCAGTCCGGCACAATTGTGTCTGATTGTGACTGACGACGAGTTGTCATCTCATCAGTCGACACTCTACCTGGACCCCCTCTCCGCTTACCATCAAATGCGGTGGAGTTCCTTAGCCGGGCCCGCATAAAGAATTGTTTTCTCATACTCATACGCCTTTTGTCCCCGAAGGGGTAGGCAGAGGCGTAACTAGTGCACCCACTTTTCGCCGAGCGCATTCCGTCCCATAGTGTAATAGGGGGCGAGCCTATCGCCATATCGGGCACAAATTCCAGACTTCGAGCTGATACTGATTAGAAAAATCCAATATCACTTTGCCCGACCCGGGGATCGAACCCGAGACCTCAGCATTGTAGTCGTACCATAATACAACTACGCCACCGAGGCAGTCAATTGTTTTCTCGCCTTGCCAATTATTTGAATAAGTTCTGAATGTTGTTATTAGATGGCGCTACTCATCAGGCACGTGTCATTCATTCTTACAGGTAAAACCGTCGCATTCCTCGTCTGTCTGAACGAGATAAACTCAACTACCGAAAAGATTTCGATGAAAGGTATGAAGATAGTTTGAGATCTTGGGAATCACATTCGCTTTTTTTTATTCCGAGAAAATGTAAAGCGTGACTTTTATTCTGGAAAACTCTTTCATGATAACCGCTCTCCAGGTCTTTGGAATTCATGCGCCTTCCACCAGAGCCAACGCGAAGACCCCCGTTAGCTCATGAACTTAGAGACAGGCAACAGTGACGCAGCCTCTGCCCAAGAGCACTGCATCCATTCCGGGGTCGCAATTGGTCGACGCTGGACAACTCTGTCTAGTTGAAGGGGTGAAGCAGAGGGAAGAGAAGGGTAAGAAGGCAAGGGGAAGAAGACCGCTCGGTCCACTTCTACCATGTCTGCCCCTACAACTGAACTTCAAATGATGGCAGCTATTGCGATCGCTGGGCCATCGAGTCTATCGCAGGGTAAGTGTAGTCCTCCTAAAAAGAAAGGCGCAACCTGCCCGAGAACCCCGACCGCTACCGCCGGCCCCCGTGTCCATGGACACGCAGTGGACGGCCGTGGTGGGTAAAATGAATAAAAAGATCAGGTGACACCTAGCGCAGAACCAAGTAAGCAGCCGCGGTCTCACAGGCTCGAACCGAAGATTCATGTACCCCGCTTTGCTGCTTTCACGGTGACGATTACACCGGGAGCAATAGCGCGTGGTGTTAGCTATACGGAGGTTATGATGTCGGCTCTGCGGGTGGATCTCACCAGTCTTAGTATTGAGCGCCTCAATTTAAAGAAGACGTTTACGGGAGCCCGAGTTTACGAAGTAGCCGGAGAAAATAACAATGAGAAGACCGAAACCCTTGTTATTAAACTGAAGGATCTCTTCCGGGACTCAGAGGATGTTCCTATCTCCCGCCCCGGTTTAGATGATGCAGCCACCCTCTCTCAATTTTTCTCGAGGAATAGACAATTTGGCAAGAATGTAAATATCGACTGCAAACGGCTTTAGATAATTTAAAATTAGAACGTCAGAATCGGCAGATGGAATAATCGAGTTAATCGCCATAATCGATAATGTAAAATTCTTAGTGGCCAGTATTATTTTGTGTTATGTGACATGTAATGTAAACACAGGTACAGTCGCATCAATGCGTCACGGGGCGGTGGTACGGTTATTGCGCGTAATTCTTCAGGTATTGACCTGCTGACCCGCTGCGGTCTACGGGATAGAAATCATGTACGCATTCAAATAAATAAAAATATTATACTAACGTGCTATTTTCCTGTATTGCGACTAATATATACGCGTACTCGAGGGATGGGAGTGGTGGGTTTAAAAATTACTCATAAACTCATAAAATATTTTTTGTTTATTGGTCGCGCAGCTATAAGTAAGCTATAAACGTAAATCTTATGTTAAGACATTGCATTAAGTAGAAAAAAGATATATAATGAACTGTCTTGTACTAATTGTATTACAATTATCTAAAAATTGCTTTCCGATTTAAATATTTTTTTAAAATAATTATGATTTATACGTTTATTCGAGGAAAAATTCAACGTTACACGTGTAGTTCAAGCAATTATAATTGATAACATTTCAAAATCTAAACGTGCCTAAAACAAAAATACCATTTCTAAATTTTTCAATTCTGAATACGTTTATATTTTTAAATATTTTTTTAATACTTAATTTCGGAGAAAAAAATTTAAAACGAAAAATGATTGATGACGTCACACATACGGTCGAATGAAATAGTTTCCTGGCTATTCATACTATTTACGTAAATATGTAAGTACTGAGTACTGGGTATACGTATATCGCCAACTGGATGACAGATTACAGAAGTTGTTGTTCTTGAATTGTCACTAGTCAGTTTTTGTATTGCAAAGCAAAGGCTATTACGTCTTGAGCCGTATATATGATGTTATATGGTGCTTACGACGCTTTAGAATAAAACAAAATTCAAAGTGAAAATCATGAATGAAAATGTCTGAATTTTGAAAAAAGAAAAAATACGGGTCTCATAATTTTAGATCATATATCATATTATAGTATAAAAATTTAGGTATATTGAAAAAATTAAATGTTGTCAATTGTAAACAAGTCGGTATTTACTTACTTTCATCGTATTGATATGTTTTCCTATTATGTCGTCATTTGCGAGATCTAAATAATTTTAATATTTTTTACTCACAGTTTATTCCTATTTCCTACGCTCTTAAATTTAATACAATGATTAATACTAATCAATAATAATATACAGGGTCATTTTTACATTGCATTACTAAATGAAACCACATATTCGTCTTGACCTCTTCTAACATCTTGCCAAAAATCATCCATGAATAACGAATATTATTGCCCAAAATCCCGGTAGCAGTTTTCAATTTTTTTTAACATTTCGTAGTTTAGTGCGAATATGGTTTGTGCGAAAGTGTATTTCTGAATGAAAGTATAATGTTGCCGCTGCGACGAATTATCTTAGAGCAGTAGTACTAGGTTGGCATAAGGTCGTGTAAACTTAAAGTTACTTTTTATTAATATTTATTTTGTTCGAAACTTACACTTTTTTATTTTACATCTATGGTTAAAATAACTTAATGGAAAGCGTTAGTTTCGACGAGATAAGTATGTGATTTCATTTATTAACGCAATGTCAAAATGACCCTGTATACATTTGTATTGCAAGTATTTGTAAATCTTGTTCAGCAACCATACATCACAAAGCAGCTTGAAGTCGAAACTTTTTATTAATCTCTTTAATAAATAGCCCCCCACGCGCACTTCCTAGATCCGCGCAGTCATTATAATACAGACTAGACGTGTTACATAATGCGCGACCTTGGCAGCTAGTTGCGCAACGTCACGTGGTGCGCGTGAGCACGTGGCCCGCACACGAGATGCCGTGGGGTAATTACTGCCCAACCAAGCTGGATTCGACGATTGACAACTCTCCGAAAGTTGGACCTACCTAACTGGACGACTAGCCCTAGATAGACATATTCGTCGACAACTTCGAGAGTTGAGTTCCCAACAGTAATTGGCATATGCGCAACATGAATATTGGACAAGATTTTGGTCTTGTCAATGCTCATTTTAAGGCCCACCAGTTGAGAAACTCGGTTGAGGTCTATGAGTGCTAAGGTTCTCCAGCGATTCTGCCAAGACAACAATATCGTCGGCAAATTGAAGGTGAGTCATGTACTCGCCATTAATGTTAATGTCAAATCCTTTCCAATCCAAGAGCTTGAAGGTCTTGTATCTTCCAACGCGGCAGTGAAGACTTTCGGATAAATAATATCACGCTGTCTCACGCCTCTGTCTAGTGGAATAGCCTTCGTGCTCTGTTCTTGTACTCGGACCGACATGGTGGCGCTATTGTACAAGCGTCTCATCATTTCAATGTACCGATAGTCAATGTGGCACTGCTGGAGGGACTGCAGCACAGCCCAGGTCTCGATCGAATCAAAAGCCTTCTCATAGTCCACAAACTCTAAGCAAAGTGGCAAGTTATATTCCTCAGTTTTTTGTATAACCTGCCGCATGAATGTGGTCTATGGCCTTTCCAGAATTCGGCTTGTCCGAGAGGCTGGAATTAATCTAGCCTGAGCTCGAGACGATTCTTGATAAACCTCGAGAACAGTTTGTAAACATGGCTCAGGAGTGAGATAGGCCTATAATTCTTCAATAGAGCGTTATCAACTTTCTTGAAGAACAGTGCCACCACACTCCTGCACCATGCTTCAGGCGTTGCACCGTCGAGCAGAAAGGATTGAAAGAGCCTCTGAAGGACTTTTAGTATCGGAGCACCGCCCGCTTTCAGAAGCTCTGCAGTGATGCCGTCCTCGCCCGCCGCCTTGTTGTTTTTGAGCTGTCCAAAGGCCATCCTAATCTCGCTCAGGCTGATGTCCGGGATGTCTTCACTATACTATTCCGGGATTAGCCTGAGTATATTCGGTTTCTTCTGATCCCAGAACGCGACACAATTACGTGGGCAACTATGGCGGGCTTGATTATGATTTTTCTGAACAATCTAAATATAAACCCCGATATTTTCCTATATATCTTATCTTTGGGTTTTTAGTTGGTGGTTAATTAGTGTGATTCCATCGCCCAATGTACACGTACTGTGGTCAAGGAAAATTTGTTCAGACACGAGCCAACGGTCACGTGAATTGCTAAATCTAACAAATATTTCGTAATTCGTATCCTTACCTCACTTAACGTAGGTATAGGAAAACCTAATTTAGTTATTTTTACCTTTATTTCTGTTGCCTGGAAATTCCTTTCAAAGTATACCTTCGTTGAGAGGGAATATTAAAATAGTAACGTAATCTACACTAAACATTTGAACGAGATATCCCTTTCGATGTGTGTGGGATACATTATATATTTACCGGCTTTGAAGATGGTGGGATAAGAATGTGGCAAAAAGACGCAACTCGCAAGACGATGTCGTTTAATTTGGATGTTTGTGATTGATCGAGAGACCAATACGTCCAGTCACGTGTTAGTCTCTCAACCAATTCCAATAAAACGAAACGGAGTCGTGTCGTGTTTTGCGCCACAATCTAAGCCCACAGGAACGCACCTGCCTTATTGTATATCTACGCCACTTTAGGTTGACTGGTAGAGAATGGCTATGGCATTAAGTCTGCCTATACATCATCAATGAAGTGTAAATGGTTAGTATAAAACAAAGTCGCCCTCCGCCTCACATACCTTCGAAATTCAGTGAACTTCTCAGGTATGCAGGTTTCCTCACGATGTTTTCCTTCGCCGTTAAAGCGATGAAGTCTATCGCTAGGATATTATTCCCATTAATTTCTATTTGCGTTAACATCATCATCGGCCACAAGACGTCCACTGCTGGACATAGGCCTCCCCTAAAGATTTCCAGACGGACCTGTCAAAAACGGCGTGCATATTTGCGTTAACGATTGTAGTAATGCATCTTGGCTACGTCGTATTATCGAAATGAAATAACCCTCGGAATGATGTTGAGCAGAAAAATCTACATCAATAAACTTATAACCTTCGGCTTCTATTAATCCTTCTTCTGATTATAATGTGTTCATTACCGCTGTATTACCCATACTTGCAATGTAATCAGCCCTGTATTATATACTGCCCACTGAGCACGGGCCTCCTCTACTACTGAGAGGGGTTAGGCCTTAGTCCACCACGCTGGCCTAGTACGGGTTGGCAGACTTCACATGCCCTCGAATTTTTTATGGAGAATTCTCAGGTATGTAGGTTTCCTCACGATGTTTTCCTTCACCATTAAAGTGAAGGATAATTGATAAACAATACACACGTAACTTCGAAAAGTAAAGAGGTGTGTGCCTTGGGTTTTGAACCTCCGGACATTATCTCGGCAGATCGTTCCGTTCCCAACTAGGCTATCGTCCACTATTACCCATACTTAGTTATCGGAAAAGGAGATAAAACGCATTTATATTACATACTTGTAAGTGAAAAAGTAACTGTGCCTTTCTATCTGTTTGTTACCCTTTTACTGCTGAACCACTGAACCGATTTCGATGGAATTTGGTAAGGGTATAGTTTGAAACCCTGGGAAGGACATAGGCAAATTTTTTACCCGGCAAAATATATAGCGGGTCTTTTATCCGGGCGGAGCCGCGAGCAACAGCTAGTTGAACAATAAATAATAATTTTATTTGACTTCGCTGTTCCTGACAGCAGCAGCGGCGATAGCCTCGTTGGGAGTGGAGCGGACTGCCGAGACGAATGTCCGCAGGTTCAAAACCCAATGTCACACACCTCTCACTTTTTTAAAAAGTTATGTGTATAATCTTTGTGAATTATCGCTCGCTATAACGGTGAAGGAAAACATCGTGAGGAAACCTGCATACCTGAGAAGTTCTCTGAATTTCGAAGGTATGTGAAGTCTGCCAACCCGCACTAGGCCAGCGTGGTGGACTATGGCCTTAACCCTCTCAGTTGTAGAGGAGGCCCGTGCTCAGCAGTGGGCAGTATATAATACAGGGCTGGTATGGTTCCTGACACGGACTGTTATTGCTCTATTTTGGGGAAAAAACGTGCAAACCGCAATCAAAAAGTCCTCAATAAATTAATTAATGATTATGAACACATTTTTCAAATGTTAAATAGCAATTTCTAGAATATATATACCTAAAAACGCGGCAGTTTGTCTAATTTTCATTGAAGTTTTGTCAGTTTTTCATACGAATACCTAAAAATACTAACACAAACTTAAAGAAAAACAATAACCTGAAAATTGATTCGATTCTCCTGAACGAGCGAAATTAGTTGGATAAATTCCTGAATTACTTCATAGAACCGACTGTATGAACAGACGCCAAAAAATTCGCAGAAGCCACGTTGTTTTTATGAAAACAATAACAAATGCAATGTTGCGTCGTATTCCGATAACGATAAGAACGTTTTAGGTGAAAACAATGCGCAATACCTGTTAAATGAACAAAGAACCCTTATTTCCAATAAGCAGAGTCTACAATGGCATGGCAAGGGTAATGCGTAGGGACTTCATCACATGATGTCATGTTTGTTGTGAGGTTTTGGAGATTTTAAACATTTTAGTCCTAAATATTAGAATACCTTTGTTGGATAACTCAGTTTGTTTCGAATCGGATGACTTAAATGAACTAAATAGTTCGACTACTTACTGGTGGTAGGTCTCTCATATGTAACAGTCCGTCTGGGTGGGTACCACCGCAATGTCTATTTCTACCGCCAAGCAGCAGTGTGCATGCACTGTTATGTTTCGGTTTGAAGGACATTGTAGCCAGTGTAACTAGTAGACATAATGAGACTTAACATCTTATGTCTCAGGATGACGAGCGCAGTGCAATGACAAACAGTACTTACTTTGTAACTCAAGGTGCTGGATGTTGTTGCAACTGTTTATGGGTTGTTGTATCGCTTACCATCAGGCGAACGGCATGCTCGTCTCGTCATTCAATGCAATAAAAAAAGACTAAACTTAAAAAAAATTACCGACTCAGGAATCGAATTCAAGCTGACATTAGAAATTATGAAGAAAATTGAGTCAGCAATGAAATTCGTCAAAACACCAAATTACGTTTCGACATCAAATAACTCTGTCTCATATGTGAGGGAAATTAAAACGCAAAATTATTGGCATACGTACAAAAGGTATTTGTAACATGAAATAATAATTTCGTGTCAAAAAACAAACTTTTTCCTCAACAAAACAGATTTTAAATAAAAAACTGACATTAGGTGTTAGTATATTTAATAACTAGACTAGACTAGATTACAACTAAAATTGATAATCCTACTAATATTATAAACGCGAAAGTTTGTAAGTATGGATGTCTGGATGTATGGATGTTTGTTACTCTTTCACGCAAAAACTACTGAACGGATTTCGATGAAATTTGGCACACGGGTAGATTATGTCCTGGATTAACACATAGGATACTTTTTATCCCGGGAAAATATAAAGCGGCACTTTTATCCCGGGAAAAC
The DNA here is from genome assembly GCA_947568825.1 of Sphinx pinastri. Classification (NCBI taxonomy): domain Eukaryota; kingdom Metazoa; phylum Arthropoda; class Insecta; order Lepidoptera; family Sphingidae; genus Sphinx; species Sphinx pinastri. Next base: position 4,324,589 of record OX387639.1, read on the forward strand.
TCATTCACGCGGAACTAGTATTATTATATTGGCATCACAATTTTGACTTAAAAATAAGATAAGAAATCCAAATTTCCAATATAAAACTAATATGGAAATGACCACAGAGTTAAAGGTACCATTATTAGGGTCATTCGGCCTAAAAGTACGCACTTTTTTTTCTATCGTCTACACAGTCAAAAATATAGTGTCTTGAAAAACGTTTTAACACTCTATGTAAAGTAAATTTATTCTACTTTCATTATTTAATGAGTTTTTGTACATTGCCTCATTGTTTTTTTTGCAATACATGTTTAAGTGCATCGGGAGAAATTCGTACTATTAACCCGTTATGTGGGTACAAGTACGCAGAGTGTTTAATGAGATTATTTTTCCGACCCAAATATCGACCAATAGAATTGCACCATTCGACGTCACGTGGTACAACCTACATGGTATTATACTGATAATTTTTTGAATATTTTCTCTGGTAGTTACTATATATTATGAAATTCTTATTTGTTGACTGTTCATTTCATCTCATGGTGCAATTCTATTGGCCGACATTTGGGACGGAAAAATAATCCCCCGAATACCACACGAGCTTCAAAATTATCTGGCATTTCCCTCAAGGTTCCCTGCAAACAAATAAAGTCGTCAAGTTTTTCAGGAAAAATCACTCGCGCTTCGCGCTCGTGATTTTTTATCCTGAAAACTCCTTCATTTGTTTGCAACGAACCTATCGGAAAATACCCGATAATTTTGAAGCTCTTGTGGTATTATAAGTGAATATTTTTTTTCTGTATAAGGTCTAAAAATCTTTACAAATAATATTCGACTTAATTGCAGCTTAAAGAAGAAAAAACCGTGCGATCATTGTAATGAAGTTATAACAGGGTGCGTACTTTTAACGTCGTACTCTTACCCAAACAGGGAATATTTTAAACAATCACACGTTAGTTGAGACGCATTTATTTTTTAGGACAGAATTAATGACTAAAATAAATACTATAATAATCATGTAAACTTAATATAATTAACGGACTTTTGTAAACTGATGCACCGTCTAGCCATACACTTTTTTCCCAGCACAAAATGTTGGTAACTAATCAACAAAATCACGTTGATCACCCTTTTTCGCTAAACAAGTGAGACTTGGTAAAATAGCTTGTGGTTCTGACATCTTCCCTGACGCGCCCCTGATCTAGCCAAAAAAGTGTCTGAGCCCCTCAATAGGTTCCGAGATATTGACCATGCGAACTTTTACCCACTGCGTGCTGTTGCCCCGAATGACCCTACTTCACCCGCATTAGGCCAGCGTCGTAGACTAACGCCTAAAACCCTCTCGCTAGTAGAGCAGGTCCGTGCCCAGCAGTGGGACCATACATCTTATTGGTCTGTGAGTGGGACAATATATAATAAAGGGCTGGTATGATTAATACTGATATAATAATAAAATTATTTGCATCTAGAACTTTTTTATAGAGTTCTCATAGCTAAAGAATTGAATTTTCATTCAAGAACTTCAATAATAAAAATAACTTAACAATTTTTAACAGATCACAATTTTTCATGAAGAACAAACAATGCATTAGGAAAATACTTACAATTATTTAAAAACGACACTGGCATGAACGGTTTAAGATCATTTAAAAATAGAACGTCAATCAGAAGTTGAAATCGATTTTAGAGTTAATTACCATAATCGATATAGGTTCTTAGTGGCCAGCATTGATGTATTAAAAAACCCTTACATATCTATGGTGGCCAGCATAATTTTGTGGCGAACAGTATGACACAATTCTTGATATAGTTCAAAGAGAATTATAATACTACTGAAAGATATAGTCGTTGATAGTCGCCCGACCAGTCCTTACGCAAAGTCTTATGTAACGTTGGTATATAAATAGACGCGGACCAGTTCCTTGTATTGTGTGTCATTCATAACAAAGATTTAAATAACAAAATAGTCCCTTACAAACCAAGCAAGCGTGTTAGAAAGGCATTTGTATATCTTAAAAATAGAACGTTTTCTAGAAAGATTCAATTCAATTAAACTGGTGGTAAGCCTCTCTTACGCGAGGGGCCGTCTGGGTAGGTACCACCGCAATGTCTATTTCTACTGTCAAGCAGCAGTGTGCATGCTCTGTTGTGTTCTGGTTTGAAGGACATTGTGGCCAGAGTAATTACTGGGCATTATGAGACTTAACATCTCATGTCTCAGGCTGACGAGCGTAGTGGAGTGCCGCGCAGTACTTTGTAATTATAGATTCTGTATAGTACTGTTTATGGGCAGTCGTTTTGCTTACCATCACGCGAGCGATATGCTCGTCTCGTCATTGTCTCGTCAGTAAGTAAAAAAATCAAACATCAGTATAGTGAGTTTATGGTACATCTCTAGTATACTTGAATTTTTTTATCACTTTAGCCTACAATAAGTGCACAGTTACGCACTAAACCGCTGCATAGGCAAAATAGGCCGAAGTCATAATTCTCAGAATTGCGTTATTACTTTACCTTAACCAATAATTATATGAAAAATTTTCCGAAGAAGGGATTCATTAAAATTAATTAATAATACGTAATGGAATATATTGTAATACCACAAAGTGAGAGAGGATGTTACATGAAAATACATCATTTTAAAACAATTCCTAACCGCGTGGAATTTTTGAAGTTATACTTCTTTTGGCGCGTTAGGGAAAAATGATAGAGTAAATTTTTACAATGCGCGCGCACACCGTCATGAAAAACCGACACCCTGAAGTTAGCTATAGTCAACATTTTAGTTTTGAATTTTGAACGTAGAATAAGGCGAAAGATATTGAAGTTATACTTCTTTTGGCGCGTTATTTAAAAAGATTTTTGTCTTGTTACGCCAAAGAAGTATAACTTCTAACGCATGTACATAAGTACACACATACTCTTTTTTACCAAAACAATAACACGTGTATGCAGTAACATGATCAATAATACGTCAGTCCGATCAAATTCATAATGAAAAAATTGTAACCAGAGCCGAAAAACGTGACAACAATAATATAATCAAATATAAACGTGATTAAATTTTTTACATTAATTTCATAATAAATAATCCGATAGACGAGTGATAAAAACAATTATTTTTCGACCTCAAAATAACCGGTGAGTAAGCGATAAGCTCTCGATACGCGATAAACATTTCATAATACTCATTGTTTATGGGCCGTAGGAAATTCTTTTGTCCGGTGTATGTTCTACTACCAACTGTAGCTGGGTTTAGGGTTATAATAGACAATACTGATTTGCATTAGTTGCCCATAGATAATATTATTTTTTTGTATTAAGTTTTAAATAATAACGCATTCGTTTGTGTAATAATCTATTGTTTATATAAAATCAATCCTACTCAGTCCATTGTGTCTGTTCACCATACTAGCCGGTAAATTCAGTATTTTTGCCAACCCTAAAGTTATTTCTTCCTATACTGCTAAGAGAGGGAGAACTACATATCATAACGTAGAGGCTCGTCCTCCCCTCCTCGACATTTTATATTTTGAAACATGAACATTGCTTATAATAAAATTTTAATATTAGTCATCATGGAATTAAAACCCTTTTACTAATACCCTTTAGCCTATGATAACTATACTTGTAACCCCACTGTATCTTCAACACGGGCACACTGAAGCCAGATTGGGGGGTCGGTTTTTTTTTTATTTTATATCATTTCTTTGACCATTTTAAATAATGCTCATTCAATTTGTTTGGTCAAAAAGCTATTATTGAGATCTCTTTATTTTGCTTTTGGGGGATTTCATAGGAGTTCTGGCAACAATGCCTAAAACTGGGCTTATAATCCCGACTCCTATCGGATATAATTATCGTGGCTACTGCCGCGTCATCTAATTCCGAATAATACAAAGATGATGCAATAAAAACAAGTGAATTGTTATCATTATCAGACGATCTAGCGTTGCATTGACTTTGTAATTACGATAAACTAGCAAATTCTAGAAATTTTGATTGTGACAATACTTTTAAAATGTTTTTTTGCTTAATAACCTAGTACTTATTTACTGTACGCCATATTTTTCGTAAATTATAAAATGGCCTTATTTTTTTAGCGAGTTTTTTTTCTTGTGAGTGAGGATATCAGAAGTAAGATAAATGCATAGTGGATTTTAAAGCAAATTAAAGATAATTTAGTATTTAGAAAATGGGGTATTTATATAACATTTAATTTTAATTATTTACATTTCTATTTACTCAATTTTGGTGCTCTTTATTTATTATGCATTTAAACGTCTTATGCGATAAATCCTACTAATACTAAAAACGCGAAAGTTTGTAAGAATGTATGTACGGATGTATGGCTGTTTGTTATTCTTTCACGCAAAAACTACTGAACGGATTTCGATGAAATTTGGCACACGGGCAGATCATGTCCTGGTTGAACACATAGGCTACTTTTTATCCCGGGAAAATATAAAGCGGGACTTTTATCCCGGAAAAACTTTTTAACGCGGGCGGAGCCGCGGGCAAAAGCTAGTAGTACTTAATAAAAACTGAATAGAGTTTGGCTTAATTACATGCTTGAGGTGATACTAATTTATTACCTTAAAACTGAGAATTTTCAATAAATACCATTCTTGATAACAAAAACCAGTTCCACCCATTCATAACAAAACCAAACCTGGCCATACAGTCATCCTAATTATTTCCTTGAAAGTTTTCCAACATCCCAAGAACAATGACTCATCAAGCGAGAAAGTCTGAGTCATCAAAAAAGTGCTAGAAAATCAATACTCAGAAGCACGAATGTATGTAGACTTGATACGTAATTCGCGACATTAGTCACCGGTCATCCACAGGTTGGCGCCAAAACCGCGCCGCCATATTTGATTTGCATTTTTAAGAATACGTGACGCACAGGCATTCATGTTACATCATAATGGGTTTGGTTTATTTTGGTTAGAATTCTTTATGTAATTTCTTTTAGATTGAACAATCCGCGAATGGGTAATTATTTCAGGCACGTTTTAAACTTTTGCTTTAAAACAAAGTGTCGTAACTTGTGCCTAGTTTTATGACGTAGATGGCTTAAATATTATGCGCACTCGTTATGTATGACAAAATTATGAGTGAATAGATTTCTGAACGTTTGCCAAGTGGGTAACATAACATTTACGAGTATAATTTCCGTTTAACTATTAAAAGATCACATAAAAATGCTTTATAAAGATTTTATTATATATATTTTTTTTGATGGCCCGAGCATGTCACTCGCATTATGAAAAGCGCTAGACTAACCCATACACTGTAGAAAACCATGCAGATTATTACAGAAAATATTTTAAAATATAGCACAATGAATAGAGTTGTTACATTTTATGGCGGTTATCAGAATTATGTATATATACTTTGACATATCCTGCAACGCGACAATTCGGCATATCTATACTAAAACAGTAGTCACTATGACTAGTTTACATGTATGATAATCGAGTTATACAATTTGATTATTCAAATTATTGATATATAAAGTCTCGTAATCAATGTCCGAGCAAAACACCTTAGCGCCAGATAAAAAACTCTATTACGTACAACAAAGAGAAAATGAAGGAACAAAACTAATTATTTGTAAAGGGCTTTTATTGTTTAATGTATTGTTAATATTAAATTTATAACAATACCGCGCTATTGTTTGATTTACGCAGTTCGTAGTTTGGGTACAACCTTCAAGAATTAATCACGTGAGGTGTTCAAAACTTCGTCGTAAGCTTTAAGGTGGTTAAAAGCGAAGGGCATTGAGTATTATATCATATTATTACATGGTAATGTTATTAAAATACACTCGACGTTTGTTATCAAAAAGTGTTTTTTAACGTTATACATAAGACAGGGTGTACACATCGCGACTGTCGCACGGACTGTCCCATCGGTCTATTGAATACCGTATACACATAGGTATTTCGCAATTCCTGTTTTATACATACATCAATACAAAAAATGTTAATAAAGGTATCGAAATCATAGTAAAAGGTCGAAAAGTGATTTAAGCTACTTTCTTCGGGAAATGCGCATTTTGGAGAAATTTCAGAAAAAAACTAAGATGCTTGCGGATCAGCAAAAGAAACATGGGGAAATAATAGGCGCATGATTAATACTCTCGCTAATAACTAAGAAATTTCTGACCCTAAACTTTGAGGTTAAAATGCTTCCTTAGTTTTTTTTTGATATAGGGTGCAAACGAGCATACGGTTCACCTGATGGTAAGTGATCCCCGCCGCCCATTTTATCTGCAATACCAGAGGGCACAGAGATGCGTTGCCGGCCTTTTAGGTGGGAATACGCTCTTTTTTTTTTTGTCCCCCGCTTTGCTAAAGAGTTAAAATGACAATTAATATTTCCAACTGCCTGTCATTTTATTAATTTCGTTGCGGGTTAAAGGTAAACTAAGGTTCCAGACTCACCGAGCTTCACCGCTGGGTGTCATAAAATGTCACTGCTGATCCTGGGTAGCGGAAGTTGTAGGAGGAGTGTAGGCGAGTGTAGGGGGGATGTATCTACAATTTTATAAAGGTGACAGCCACGCTGTAGGCTTATTGATTTACATCACAAATGGCTCAGCTCCATGGGAATTGTATATACACTCATAGAAAACTGATATGTAGGGATAGCTTATTAAGTTTCATACATAATAAGCTATCCATACACACTCAAGCCCTTTATCCCCGAAGGTGTAGGCAGAGGCACAACTAGTGCACCCAATTTTCGCTGTGCGTTTTCCGACCTCTGATGTGATATGGGGCGAGTCTATCGCCATATCGAGCACAAGTTACAGACTCCTGGCTGATACTAGAAAAACCCAATATCACATTGCCCGACCCGGGGATCAACCCGAGACTTCAGCATTGCAGTCGTACCGTAATACAACTACGCCACCGAGGCAGTCATTGTATTGTATTATATAAGTGAGTAAGTGGACGATAGCCTAGTTGGGAATGGAACGGTCTGCCGAGACAATGTCCGGAGGTTCAAAACCCAAGGCACACACCTCTGACTTTTCGAAGTTATGTGTGTATTGTTTATCAATTATCGTTCGCTTTAACGGTGAAGGAAAACATCGTGAGGAAACCTACATACCTGAGAATTCTCCATAAGAATCTCGAGGGTATGTGAAGTCTGCCAACCCGCACTAGGCCAGCGTGGTGGACTAAGGCCTAACCCCTCTCTGTAGTAGAGGAGGCCCGTGCTCAGCAGTGGACAGTATATAATATAGGGCTGGTATTATTATTATTATTATATATAAGTGAGATAGCTATCATTTCAATTATCCCTCACCTACCTTAAACCTTTAGTGCAGTAAATGGTAAATGAATTGCAGATCTTTGTGAATTTAACTTATTTTCTATAGCTCGAAGTTGCAGATCTCAGAGGTAATCTATACTAATATTATAAAGTGGAAAGATTTGTATGTAAGTATGATTGTAACGAATAAACTCAAAAACTACTGAACGGATTTCGATGAAACTTGGCACACGGGTAGATCATGTTATGGATTAACACATAGGCTATATATTTTTATCCCGGAAAAACGTTTTCACGCGGGCGAAACCGCGAGCAGAAGACTAGTAAGGGAATACGCGGTAGAAAGAAAGATAACGAGCTCCGTTACAAAACTCAAGGAGATGGTGTAACATTGTAAGTTCACACAGGGTTTAATTTCTATTTCTTACTTTTAAGGCCGGCAGTACATATATGATACTACTTGTAATATGGGTGTATGGTTGGAGAAGATTACTTTTAAATCCACCTTAGGTGTCCAACCTTATCGTATACCAGTCTAAGTAATAAATACAAAAGACTCGTCAGCGTATCAAGAACTAACAAGTGCGTAAGAAGATTCTTTATACGATCATTCGATTACGTGTTTCGGAGTATTTGCAGATCTTATTCGTGACTAACTAATCTAAAGCGCCTTCGAAATTTAAATGGGGAAATACTTTCAAAAACCGAATTCCAAATGACGTCACGCTGATTCTCCGCGCAAATTCGAATTTCAAAACCACGTCATAATTTCGACGTCACACGATTTTCTCGATAACGTATTTATTACGTATGACAAGATCATTTCTTGGACTGCTGTGACTCATTGATTATAATATTATCGCGTTACCGGTTGATTATGTAATATGTTTGAAAAGATCCAATGTCATTCGAACCAATGTCGTAAATATTTATCATTTATTTCATTTTGTTATTATGAATGTGTTTAAAATATATTTTATGTGATATATTTAACTAACTAGCAATTAGAGCGTCGAATCTAATATATTTGTACACATATTGACTGCCTCGGTGGCGTAGTTGTATTACGGTATGACTGCAATGCTAAGGTCTTGGGTTCGATTCCCGGGTCGGGCAAAGTGATATTGGGTTTTAAATTCAGTATCAGCCCGGAGTCTGGAATTTGTGCCCGATATGGCGATAGGCTCGCCCCCTATCACATCATGGGACAAAATACGCACGGCGAAAAGTGGGTGCACTAGTTGCGCCTCTGCCTACCCCTTCGGGGATAAAAGGCGTGAGTGTGTGTGTGTGTTTTACACCCTACGTATTTGGGGATCCTCAATTGTCAAACAATTTCCAAGGACTTTAATTTGTAATTTTGATATACAGATTATGTGAAAGCTGTTAATTGATAAGGCATTTAAATGTTTGAACTTTGAATGAATGATAATTAACGAATAAATAATAATGAATGAAAGAATGAATGACACTTTATTGGTAGGGACTAATTAGTGTGAAATGAAAATCGGGTACATACTCAAAAATCATTATTAAAAATTCATTAATAAAGAAGAAAGTTTTTGGAAGTAAAAACTGCAGGATGGAATGGGATCATATGGCACCCATTTAGATCAAGACTTAGTATAGAAGGTGCTGGATGGTGTTGCTACTGTTTATGGGTGGTCGTATCGCTTATCATCAGGCGAAGGGCATGCTCATCTCGTCATTCAATGCAATAAAAAATAAATAACATATAAGGTACTTTTTGTGACAGAAACTTTACACAATGAGAATTTAACCGGGAAAAAAGGAAACCTACTGTGTTATTTCCTTAATAAAGTGTTAAAATCTAAGTTGCTTTGACGACAAATAACTTTAAAAACGTGATTTTCCCTTGCGGTTTTTTTATATTCTTCACCTGACGCAAAGAAGTTTGTGGTTTTTAATTTAATCATTTACCGTGTTTGACGCAAATAAGTCACATTATTGGGGGTCTGTTCCACGAGTTTCAGGTGCGTTGTATTTGTCACTTATCGTATTAAATAGCTAATGTAGATAAAACTCATTTTTACCATTTATTGGGAGCATAGATTAGAGTGTGACTTTTGTATTTAGTCGGCTTATATTTATGTGAAGAGTAGCATTTACTCACAGGGGGAGAAACAGGCAAATGTTTTACTTTTTTTATTAACTGTTACTTTTTGATGCAATAATAGGTGACACATGCATCACAGTACTTTGTAACTCAAGGTGCTGGATGGTGTTGCTACTGTTTGGGTGGTCGTATCGCTTACCATCAGATGAACGGCATGGTCGTCATTCAAAGCAATAAAAAAGAGAACCAAATAAAATATAATCTATGGATCAAGTTTGTCTTTTTATTTATGAATTCCTTGTAGAACACTCCAAAGTGCACAGTAGGTAATCATAATTATCTAGGACATTTTAAACCATTCAATACATGTTTTTGCATGTTTTCCCTTCCTGTTAATGTTGGCACAATGCTTTATCAAAACATGAGCTGATAAAACATAACTATAAATATCATGTAATATTGCTGAGGTTTGAATATTGACACTTGTCTGTTTTTACATAAAACAGACATACCATCACGCCTTTCCCTTTTAAGGAGTAGACAGAGGTGCATCACACGCAGTTTTAGTAGCATTTGAAGCGCATTTAAAAGCATTTGTTGTTCGCTTACAAACGGGTACTCGAACGGTTCATGTAACCCGTTGAGTCACGTAACAAAAATTGATTTATGACTAACAAAATGGCTCGAAACGTAAACAATTTCACAAGGTCAGGAAGGTGACAGAAACCGTCAGACATTACATATACATACATACTTAAGTACCTAATCCGAGTTTCCTTTGCCGATTCATCGGCTCCATAGAGGTAGGCAGGACAGATATAAAGAAGCGTGGATAGCCTAGTTGGGTGGAACGGACTGCTGAGACGAAGCCGCAGGTTCAAAACCCAACGTCGCGTACCTCTGACTTTTCTAAAGTTATATTGTTTATATTCTTTGTGAATTAGCGCTTGCTTTAACGGTAAAGGCAAACATCGTAGAATTTGCATACCTGAGGAATTCTTTGTAAGAATTTCGAAGGTATGTGAAGTCTGCCAACCCGCACTAGGCCAGCGTGGTGGACTAAGGCCTCCCTCTCAGTTGTAGAGGAGGCCCGTGATCAGTAGTGGGCTGCAGCTATATAATACAGGGTTGGTATTATTATTATATACTTGCTATTGCTCCCGTCTACGCCCGCGTGAAGAAGTTTATCCGGGATAAATGTCCCGCTTTTTATTTTTCTGGATAAAAATTGCCTATGTGTTAATCCAGGACATGATCTACCCGTGTGCTAAATTTCATCTAAATCCGTTCAGTAATTTTGGAGATGTGCAGTAAAAATCAGAAAAACAGACAGATAGAAAAGAATTTTAAAAATCGCTGATTTGTATTCCATAACTCTTCTTTAATCACCCCCTTTCTTTTTGTCACATTTCTTTAAATGTACAGACACACCGGTTCTACTTCTTTATTATATAGATAGATAGATAAGACATTTATGACATGACGGGGTTACGGATCTCATATGTCGCTTCGAGTTTTATTAGACGATTCACCTGGTAAGCTATGAAGGTATTCTTTTAATTAATGCTGGCATAGGTACTTAAGTTTACTGACATCTAGTATAAAGCCCCATTTAGATGAAGCAATTTTATTGCAGCGCACATGCGTTTCTTGAAAGGACACAGAGGCCCCGTAGAAATATTCGCAATGGTGATTTAATTTACTTAACAATGTAGAGAGTACAAATCCCTTATGCATTTATATTGTTCACTAAGCGTAACTGTGTACAGAAGAAAAAATAAAATAGTAAGCACTAGTAGTGGTAGTTCTCACTTCTCGCCCGCGTTGACAATCAATAGTCAGCTGGAATAAACAATAATGCCATATATTATGTCTTTTGACAGATATTCGAAATAAATACACCTGTGTAAACAATATGAAATGCTAAACATTAAAACCAGACTCTCCACAATCTGCTACCAGCGGATCCTCTCGTACTTTGGCCATGTAGCACCAAGGCAGTTAGACAACCTGGATAAGCTGGTTATGGTGGGTAGTGTCGATGGCAGAAGACCTAGAGGCCGAGCACCTACCCGATGGTCTGACACCATCAGAGAGGTCATGGGGATCCCAGTCACGGATGCTCTGCGACAGGCACAAGACAGGGTGGAGTGGAAACAGCTTGTCAGCGCCACCACCAAGGCTTACCAAAGTGGGCACGACCTTCAGTCATGAAGGAAACGACGAAGAAGAAACAATATGATCCAATAATTGCCTACGATTATTGCGAGCAACAATTGCTTCGTCTAAATGAGGCTTAAATTAATTATTAACTTGGACATTTTCCAAATTGACGTCACGAAACTGACCAAATTAGTAAAACCACTGACGTATTGAAGAGGGTATTAGTAACGGAAAACATAAACTTAGGACCCACAATTGAGGTACGCACGTCCACCAAATCCAGTACTACGTCAGTAGCCTTTGAACTTTGACGTTCCCAAAACGGTTTTCCCATTATAGGAAAATGTGACATGATAGCGGTCACGTCAAAATATGTGCTGACGTTACAAAGTATTACTATTGTTTTAAAACTTACCTTATTGACTCAAAGCTGCTCTTTTAAAGTACACACACAGACACACACTCCTTCTATCTCACACATAGACACAAACTCTATCTCTCACACTCACGCGCATTTTATACCCAAAGGATTAGTCATAGGCGCAACAACACCCACTTTTTGCTATGGGTATTTTTTTTTTTATTGCATTGAATGACGAGACGAGCATGCCGATCGCTTGATGGTAAGCGATATGACCACCCATGAACAGTACCAACACCAGTCAGCACCTTGACTTACAAAGTACTGTGTGGCATTCCACTGCGCTCGTCATCCTGAGACATAAGATGTTTTTTTTTTTAGGTAGGCGATCCTGCAGTCAACACCGGGGGAAACCTGCAAATGGGATACTGCAGGAGTCCCCCGGCTTAACGACTGCAGAGGCCTGGGGGGACGTAGGAGAGGAATATGGAAGGGAAGGTGGGGGAAGGGAGGAAGGTTCCCAGAATGGGCGGAAAGAGAGGGTGCTAGTAAATGTTCGCGGGTCCTTTTAGGCTTGAATGTGATTTATAACCAAGACACTGACTGTGTGCCTCGGCCCGCGACTAATGTCCCCCCGCGCGACATAAGATGTTAAGTCTCATTATGTCCAGTAGTTACACTGGCTACAATGTCCTACAAACCGAAACACAACAGTGTATGCACGCTGCTACTTGGCGGTAGAAATAGACATTGCGGTGGTACCCACCCAGACGGACTCTTACATGTAAGGAACTTGCCATAATGACTTCTTATATTTACGCGAATGTTAGACATTGAAATAAAACTATTTTGCGGATTTTATCGCGGACTTGCCATGTTTTAAAAAAAATACAAAGGTGATGTCCGCTTTTTGTATGGGTCCCGGGCCTCAAAATCTAACCAGGCTCAAACTTTATAGATATTAAAGGGGAAAATAAGGATCTTGGATACATTAAAAAATATTTTTAGTCCCCTCCATTTATGATTAACGTTTTAAAAACGTTCATTTTAGCAAAATATAATTACATACATTTCAAAATCGGAGTACTCCAAATTATACAATTTATTGCAAAGGTCTAGTTTTGGGAGTACTATCCAAATATATATGAACTATATTGGTTAAAAATTTAGACCTGTTTTCGGACATGTCCTTTGGTATATATTTTTGAATATTTTACTTTCTTATAATACAACTACGCCACCGAGGCAGTCACAATGTTAGTATTATTAATCATATTATCTAATTGATTACTTAATTTAATTATTCTATAATTAAACATATACGTAATGTAACAAACGCGTGAACTCGTTGCGACATAGTTTATTTATATTCAGTTGGGAATGCTATGTGACGTCATGAAATTCCATAACATAGCCCTATAACAACATGCATAACAAGTTTAGCAGAAATGGCACGTATTTTCCATTTTTTAATAGCAGAGGCAAATGTGGCTGTAAGTTACATAAAGTGACTCCATTATAACACTCACAATACCAAAAATAATATACACTCACACTCACGCCCGTTATCCCCGAAGGGGTAGGCAGAGGTGCAACTAGTGCACCCCCTTTGTGCCGTGCGTATTCCGTCCCATGATGTGATAGGGGGCGAGCCTATCGCCATATCGGGCACATATTCCAGACTCCGGGCTGATACTGAGTAGAAAAACCCTATATCACTTTGCCCGACCCGAGGATCGAACCCGAGACCTCAGCATTGCAGTCGTACCGTAATACAACTACGCCACCGAGGCAGTCCAAAAATAATATGGTACTCCATAATAACACTCACAATACCAAAAATAACATGGTTACGCTAGCTTTAGTGCAAAATATACGCCCAAGCAGGAGAAATTTAGAAACTATAAGTTTATAATAATTTAATATAGAGCGACGATAATCAAGTTAGGAGTGGAAGGAACTGCCGAGACAAATGTTGCTGGTAAAAAAATACTACGAATTGAGAATCCCCCTTTTTTGAAGTCGGTTATTAAAGAGTATGTAAATAAATTCATGTAATAGTAGTAGGCAAGAAATGTGTCGATTTAAATAGCATTGTAGGTGATGGTAACATAATACCAAGCTGTTCGATTTGGCTGGGGCAGCGCCATGTTTTTTTTACTTAAAAGTCCAAAAGTATTACTATTGTTATTTCATTTTTCTTCTAAAAGCCAACTACTAGTTCATCATTCAATTACATAAAACTCTAACTCCATGGCGTAGTTGTATTACAGTGAGTGCAAAGGTCTCGGGTTCGATCCTCGGGTCGGGCAAAGTGATATTTGGTTTTTTACTCAATATCAGTCTGTGCAGGATATGGCGATAGGCTCGCCCCCTATCCCATCATGGGACGGAATACGCTCGGCGAAAATTGGGTGCACTGGTTGCGCCTATACCTACCCCTTCGGGATTAAAAGGCATTTTTTTTATTCTTATTTTAAGGAGCTTTGTCGAATATTACGACCAAGGCGCTCTATACGTCCACTTAAATATATTTCTACAGACTAAACATTCATCATAGTACACTTAAAATATTTTTAGTGTGTATATATGTAATTAATAGCTTTTGTGCGCGGCTCCGCCCGCGTGGAAAAGTTTCTCCGGGATAAAACGTAGCCTATAGCACTCAGGAGTAATGTAGCATCCTATTAGTGAAAGAATTTTCAATATCGGTCCAGTAGTTCCTGAGATTAGGGCGTTCAAACAAAGAAACTCTGCAGCTTTATATATTAGTATAGATATAAAAATAGCGATAACTTTTTGTGATTCTGCCCACCCTTAGTTACACACTGATATCATATGATTTGGTTATCAAATTCATATTATACAGGTAGTTTAAATAAAAACAAAATATAATACATCTCCATACCCTATATTATAAAATGTTACACATTTCCATGTCAATAAAAATTCCGTAACATTATACAATAATATGATAAAGCAATTCAAACTTTATTACAAGGTGTGAGGTGTCATATTTTATTGTTAACAGTTCAGCTGATAGCTAAGGCATTTCCGGGATAAATCCATCTCGATATTACATCATAACATATTGTGTTGTTTCTCAGAATCCATTACGCAAATTAGAAGCAGTTGTTTGTATATAGCTGGGATATCGGTTTGGGACACGTACCCAGCAGTGGGATACTAGGTATCTATACTAATACATGAATAATATAAATGTAGAAGTCATTTTGTATACCTATCTGTTACGCTTTAACCACTAAAGTGATTTTTATGAAATTTGGTGTATAAGGTTCAACCAAAATAAAATATTTTGTATATTTGGCTGCCTCGGTGGCTTAGTTGTATTACGGTAAGACTATAACGCTGAGGTCTCGGGTTCGATCATCGGGTCGGGCAAGATGATATTGGATTTTACTATTCAGTATCAGCCCGGAGTCTTGAATTTGTGGCGGATATGGCGATAGGCTCGCCCCCTATGACATCATGGGACGGAGCACGCGCGGCGAAGGGTGGGTGCAACTGGTTGCGAATCTGCCTACCCCTTCGGGGATACAAGGCGTGAGTATGTGTATGTGTGTATTCTATATTTTTGTGAAACAAATTCTAAAAGTTCCTATACAATATTCGAATTTTATGAACTATTAAATAATACAAAACTGTTCTCTCTTCGCTGACCTTATTTCCTATGATGTGATACGGGCATACCTATGGATATATTAAGAAACAATTTTTTTTAACCGTCTTCATAACATAAACACATGTCAAATGCGACTTTATCAGCAAGTGGTGAAATCGACCCTTAACGTCTTACGTATCAGGGTTCCTCGATCGTGACTACCTAGCGTAGTTGTATGGCCACCGAGCCGAGGTTCGAATCCCGGGTCGGGCAAAGTGATATTAAGTTTTTCTGCTCAGTATCAGCCCGGAGGCTCGGCTCGGCCCTTAAAAAGGTGAAAGGTGGATGCCCCGGTTACACCTATGCCTATCCCTTCGGGGAATAGGCGTAATGTGTATTTTTGGTTGTTTTAATATCAGGGTGATACAGTACAGTACTTCATAATGTAAAGTTCTGATGTCACTATTGGGCTTAAGATCAGGTGAGTTGCTCATCATATGACGCCATATAATCAATCCTGCAACGTCACCAAGTTACGCGAGATGATGACATCAGGAAAAGGTTATTCTAGTTTTAATTTTCCATATTATTCATATTTCGTAGCTTGAAGGAGGTGCTTAATCATTTCCTCATGTAAAAAATTACAAAGCAAATTTCTATGTATTTGTCAGATTTTCAAATGAATATGACTGTGTCGGTCGCGTTATGGTAAGTTCCATTGTGTTAGCGACAACAGGACTTTGATTTTCGAAGTACGTGTTACAGGGTGTGGCGTACAGTGCATCATCCGTTACCAGCGTGTGGGGGACCTCATGACTGTCCAAATAAATAATAATTATATTCGGTAAAAGTATCATAGCCCTTACACGCTGGTAACAGATTGTCCAGTCTTTACGCTACATTCTGTACATGTTCATTTATTTATTTATTTATTGGTTAGGGATTTCTAACGGAGTTTACAATAATTCTTTTAAAATCTACACATATGTATATATGTCTATTGTAATTGTAACTCTGGTTATAACCAATCACAGCATGAACCAAAATCTAATCATCAATCATAGCATCACAATGATACATAAGATACAAAATCTAAAGGCACTGTAGTTTGGCTAAAATGTAACTACAAACATTGTACAGCTGGAGGAAGAAGTAGTCAGTCCCGGCTCAATCGGCGAGTTGGTGGCATTTTCAATGAGGGTCCCCCATTGAAAGTTTTTTTTTTTTATGGCACTGAATGACGAGACGATCATGCCGTTCGCCTGATGGTAAGCGATACGACCGCCCATAAACAGTAGTAACACCATACAGCACCTTGAGTTACAAAGTACTGTGTGGCATTCCAGTGCGCTCGTCATCCTAAGACATAAGAGCCTGTTTCACAACTTTTTAGTAAATGCTACTCGTCACATGTATAAACTGACCAAATCTAAAGTATAAATTGAAATTTACTTGAAACTTGTGAAACAGGCAAAAAATCATATTTACCGACCAGCAGTAATAGGAGCCAATGACTGATTATAAGCGCAACGTGGGACGTCCTCCTACAAGGTGGACGGACCACCTTGTGAAGGTCGCAGGAACCCGCTGGATGCAGGCCGCTTCTGACAGGTTGGCCTGGAAATTTTGGGGGAGGCCTATGTTCAGCAGCGGACTTCTAAAGGCTGAAGAAGAAGAAGAACTGATTATAATATTATATACAACGGAAGTGAATACATAATAAACGACGTCGCGTTATTACGGTTATTTCCCATGCAAAGGAATTTCGTTGTTTATCCCGCAACCAATCGTCGTAATAATGACGCGTTGGATTTTGATGGCGGACGTCATTCTTATTTTGAATTTCGGGGTACGAACGTGACTAAGTTCGTAATTTAAATGTTACGTTTTTCTTGTTTTTGGAAGATGTGTAATATTTGAACTCTTACAACTAATCCCGTCATCGACTTTTTGCTTAGAGCATTTAATAACTCAAAGACTTTTTGAGTCATTTTTATTAATTAACTAGGAGTCATGGGCGTATATAAGGGGTGGGTTCAGGAGGTTTTGCACGATTTTGATTGAAAACGGCAACATGTTTGAGTCTCCGTACAACTAAATTTCTGAAACAGACGTTGGAACTTGGTGGATAGATTGAAATTCAAGAAAGATATGAAAAATGTGGCTCGTTTATTTTATTAGTGTTGAAATAGTCATTCCGATGATGTATTAGAAATTAATCAGATCAGTTTATTTTTTGAATAATCACGATGAAAAGTTGACTGAAATAGTTGGAATTTCGTATACGGCCTCTTAATAAAACAAAATAAATAAGGCAAAATATGGGGTAATGCACGATCGTATTAGTAGTGTTTGAAAAGCCTCGTAGGTATTAGTTAAGGTCTAAGTATTTTTATTTTGAGTATTCTTTGAAAAAAATACAATTCGCACATAATTACATAATTATTCTTCGTCGTTTTTATAGTAATCAAAATTTAACACAGAAAACGTGACCAGCAATTATTGTTTTCAAAAATATAATAATAACCACGTGATTATTCATTATCGCGTTTTTTAAGATATATCAAGAGATAAGATTTTTGTGTTTGTTTGATAATGTCAAAAACTTCTTAACTTCTTAAAAATTACTTTACTAATACCCACACACTAACGCCTTTTATCCCCGAAGGGGTAGGCAGAGGCGCAACTAGTGCACCCACTTTTCGCCGTGCGTATTCCGTCCCATGATGTGATAGGGGGCGAGCCTATTGCCATATCGGGCACAAATTCCAGACTCCGGGCTGATACTGAATTTAAAAAACCCAATATCAATTTGCCCAACCCGGGAATCGAACCCAAGACCTCATCATTGCAACCTGTGTCTATCCGGTTCAAACAGGCCGGCATAATTGTGTCGAATGGCAAGGGATAATCATCGCTCGTCAGTCGATACTCTATCTGGACCCCTGTCTGCTTACCCTCAGTTACAGTGGGGTCACATTAACGTGCCCGAATAAAAAAAACCTATTGCTAGCAAATATCATTCCCATACATAACGTTAGAGGAAACTGGTGGTAGGTCTCTCATTATGTAAGAGGCCGTCTGGATGGGTACCACCGCAATGCATGCACTGTTGTGTTTCGGTTTGAAGGACATTGTAGCCAGTGTAACTACAGGACATAATGAGACTTAACATCTTATGTCTCAGGATGACGAGTGCAGTGGAATGCCACACAGTACTTTGTAACTCAAGGTGCTGGATGGTGTTG
Organism: Sphinx pinastri; assembly: GCA_947568825.1. Taxonomy (NCBI): domain Eukaryota; kingdom Metazoa; phylum Arthropoda; class Insecta; order Lepidoptera; family Sphingidae; genus Sphinx; species Sphinx pinastri. Next base: position 4,343,332 of record OX387639.1, read on the forward strand.
CTACTGTTTATGGGCGGTCGTATCGCTTACCATCAGGCGAACGGCATGCTCGCCTCGTCATTGAATGCCATAAAAAAAAAAAAAAAACGCTTGAAGAACGGTATCTTGGCTACGTCCGTGTGTGCTATAGGCTACTTTTATTCCGGTAAAGAGCGTTAACGCAGGCGAATGCGCGACCTGAAACAAGTATTTAATAAAAATATTAGGAGTCCTGTAATGAGATTAAAACGTGGGTTTTTAAGGTAAAGGGAGTATTACGTCGTTATTAAACATTACGGACTGGTATTACCAAAAATGTAGCGTTTCCGCCAGATATTAAGGAAAAATACAGTAAAAGTAACACTTCGTTTTGCCCGTTTCATTCAGCGGAACTTGGGTGGATAAGGCCTAATTACCTAAGGAAATATTCATAATACAAAAAAGAGATTTTTTTGAGAGTCACAAACGAGGAATGACTGTAAAATCACGCTGCAGACTGTACCTTCTTCGTAGATATGAAAATAAATTCGCATCGCAAACTCATGGAATATCTTTGGTGAAAACGGCGCCTTTTGAGTTTTACATTAATACTAGGTGTTGCTCGTAAACAATTCAGAAATGAAGAGATCGGTAGAAGAATGAAAGTTGCCGACATAGCCTAGCGGATAAGCAAACTAAAGTGGCAGTGGGCAGGTTCCATAGCTCGTAGAAGTGACAACAGAGAGAGCAATCTCAACAACATTCTTATTAAACTAAGGAATTTACTTTTCTCAATAAAATCATTTTTATCTTATTACACTATTTCGCATATGATCGAAGTTATCAAGAATTATTTATATCAAGTTATTTTGGTACTTGCGGAATTACGAGCAATTACTTGATAATCGTGTGTGACTTCTAAATTATTATTGTATTATAAAAATTGTGTCTAATGGTTATTTAAAGTTCATTACTTTACGAATGGTAATGATTATGTTCTCACCATTATCCCACACCAATGCACTGCAGGAGCTCAAATCATCTAAAGAGCTCTGCAACCAACTGTTGGCTGAACGGGAAGAGAGTGAAGAGGAAATTGCCAAGATAGTCCACAGAAATTCAGCACTGAAGAGTGAACTTGCTGAACTCCATGCATCATATTTGGATGTTGTTACCCAAAGAGATGACTTGCAGGAGATAGTTCACTCTTTCCAGGATTGCAGTAACACTCATGAACGGGCCCTGAGTCGCATTTCAGAACTAGAAATGAGCCTCTGTGACGCTCATAAATCAATACAACTATTAGAATCCAACAAGGATATATCTGACCACAATGCCACACAGAACCTGTATGATGAACTGCTATCCAATAATGGTAGCAGATATACTCTCGATAATCACACTGACATGTATTCAAAACCAAAACCGGTTCAATTCAGTAGCCACAAAAAGCTCAAAAAATATATAAAAATTAATAGGATTATAAAAAAAAACATGAAATGCATTAGGAACCAACATGCATCAAGTAAAATTAATACTTTGAAAAAAGAGCGTTCTCAGTTAATTAGAAAGACTAAATCATATTATAATCAGCTTGAAAATAACCAATATGTCTATGATAGGGACACTCAACAATTGGAATCTGAGATATTAAAACTCAAGCTAGACCTACAAAAAGTGACTAGCAACTATGAGGATTCTCAGAACCAAATCAGAGAACATATATTGGCTGCGAATGAACTAGTGAAAATGAGCAATTACAATATGGAAAGACTTGACTCATTAACAAATAATCATATTTTGCATTGTAATTGTAATAATACATCACAGGATTTGTCCCCACAGCTAGCAGATACACCGGTTATAGGGGCACATCATATTTCAGACTTATCAAATAGTCACTGTGATCTTCCACCAAAGAATGTTTATAAAACTGTTATTTTATCGGATAGGTTAGGACAAGATTTTGGTTCAATGCTACATAATAGTATGAACAATCATAAAGTTATTAATAATTGCTATCCTGGAGCCAGTTACACTCAATTAGTAGATAATTTAAACCCGACCAATTTAGACCCATTGACAAAGGTTGTGCTGCTGTATGGAAATAGTTTAAATATAAACAAAAAGGAATTGATTCAATCTTTAGATAAGTTATTGACCATCCAACAGCAGTCTAAATGTAAGTTATTGTTATGTGCCTTGCCATATGGAAGTAACCTAACAGATACACAAAATAGGCACATATATGACCTTAACATGTATATACACAATTTGACATGTCGTCATAGTGACAATATTTTTTATTTTGACATTAATAAATTTATACAAAATTGTAAATTGACAAAAGATACTATGTATCTGCCAGTTAGATTTAAGAAGACAATAGCTACTTTGATAGCCTACAATATTAATATAAATATTAAGAATTGTAAATCTGGTATTAATATTAGTATTACTACTAATGCAGTTTTTGACACACCCAATAGTTTAAACTATTAGGTGAGACAACAGATAAGCAATTTGTTTTAACTTTAGCTCACCAAAATATACAGGGCTTATCTGGCAAACAACTAGAATTAGATTTATTTATAGAATATCATAACATTAATATTCTTTGTGTCACAGAGCATTGGCTACAGAATCATGAGATGATATTTAATAACAGCCATTACTCTGTAAAAAGTGCGTTCATAAGAAAGACAGCAATACATGGTGGTTCATTAATCTTTGTAAATAACAATATTAAATGTAAGGAACGTACAGATATTTTGGAACTATCTATTGAGCGCACTGCTGAACTATCCTGTGTTGAGCTTGAGCAACATATTATAATTTGTGTGTACCGCCCACCGTTGAGCAATCTTAATGTATTTGAAGGTGTTATGGAAGATGCTCTAAAACGTATAGGTTCTAGTAATAAGCATATAATAGTATGTGGTGACTTTAATATTAATTTATTGGAACAGTCATCCTCAAAAGATAGACTGATTAATCTATTTATGTACTTTGGCTTGAAAAATTTATTTTGTGAGCCTACTAGAATCACAGCTACCACAGCAACTTGTCTGGATAACATTTTCTGCAGCTGTCCATGTCTGAGTAAAGCTAATTTGAGTGATTTAACATCTGACCACTGTGGTCAAAAAGCAGTATTTTGTGTCTCAAAACAGACCAAACCATCTAATATTACAATTAAAAGCAGACTGTTTACTGCTAATCGCTTAGATAAGTTTAAAGAAAGTATCTTTTCTAAAGTTAACAAAATAGAGTCAGAGGGCCATCCAAATAGGCTTTATGGTGAGCTTTTTAACTTAATAAATATAGAATTTAATAAGATATTTAAAACTAAATCAGTGAATAGGACAATAAAAACTAAGTTTTGTGATTGGGCTACTGTAGGTTTACATAGAAGTAGAGCTCGACTGTATGAGTTATATGGTATGAGGCGATATAAGCATGACCCGTCCTTTGTTACTTATGTTAAAAATTATTCTAAAGTATTCAAAAAGGCCTGTATTGCAGCAAAATCATTGTTCATAAGTAAAAAAATTGAAAAGTCATATAATAAGGTAAAAACAACTTGGGATATTATTAATTCCGAATCTGGACGGACTCAGCTACGCGATCATAATTTTGAACTGAATGTTGATAATAAAATCATCCGTGACAACGTTCACATAGCTGAATCTTTTAATAACTTTTTTGCTAGTATACCTATAACCACTACAAGTTCTTTGAATTCATGCCCATCTCAAGCTGAATTACTTTTAAAAAATAATATAAATGAGTGCTCGGTAACTTTTTGCTTTAAGCATATAAATCCTGGCCACATAGTAAATGTCTTTAAGTCGATTAACCAAAAAAAAACCTCTGATTTATGGGGAATTTCAGTCAGTTTATTAAGTAATATTATTCATATTATAGCTCCAAATCTAGCACTAATATTTAATAAATGCGTTGATGAGGGCAGTTTCCCAGACCTCATGAAATATAGTAAAATAATACCTTTGTTTAAAAGTGGTAATAAAAGTGACCCAAGTAATTTTAGGCCTATTTCTATATTACCGGCACTGAGTAAAATATTTGAAAAAATTATACTAGAACAAATATTACAACATTTTAAAACAAATAAATTATTGCACAGTCAACAATTTGGATTTAGTAAAGGTCGATCAACTACTGATGCTGGTGTTGCTCTTATACAACACATTTTTGATGCCTGGGAAAATTCGCAAAACGCAATTGGTATTTTTTGTGATTTGTCTAAAGCTTTCGATTGCGTTGAACATGCCACTCTATTGTGCAAACTCCGCCATTATGGCATTAGAGATACCGCTCTGAATTTAATAGCATCCTACCTTAGTAATAGATCACAGTGCGTCGATGTTAATGGAGTCCAGTCTTCTGGCTCCCCAGTGCGTATGGGGGTTCCACAAGGCTCGATTCTAGGTCCTTTTTTGTTTTTGATTTATATTAACGACTTGCCTTTCTTCGTTAGAGGTATGTGTGATATTGTGCTATTTGCTGATGATACCTCCCTTATATTTAAGATAGACCGTAAAAAATCAAACTTTGACGACGTAAATAGCGCACTGTCGCAAATCTTAGATTGGTTTACTACCAATAATCTCTTACTGAATACAAAGAAAACCAAATGTATTCGTTTCACGTTGCCTAACGTCCAAAATCAACCGTTGGATTTATTTTTAAACAATGAACCTTTGAAACCAGTCGATTCCACAGTATTCTTGGGAATAACATTGGACCCCAAACTTCAATGGAACACTCAAATTTCTTGCTTGGCGGGGAAACTCAGCTCAGCCGCGTTTGCAATACGCAAAGTGAGACAATTGACCAATGTCAACACTGCTAGGCTTGTCTATTTTAGTTATTTTCATAGTGTTATGTCCTATGGAATTTTGCTTTGGGGCAGAGCCGCTGACATTGAAACAATTTTTATCCTACAAAAAAGAGCCATAAGAGCTATTTATAACTTAGGGGCACGAGTTTCTCTTAGGGAACGCTTTAAAGAAATAGGCATCTTGACAGTTGCATCACAATACATTTTAGCTAATATTATGTATGTAAAACAAAATATTGAATATTTTAGTAAAAATAGTGATCATCATAATATTAACACTAGAAATAAAGATAAATTAACAGTGCCAGGTCATCGATTGCACAGGGTACGCTGTTCGTTTGTGGGATTGGGTATACAAATTTATAATATAATACCACCAACTGTCTTAAATTTACCTTTGAACAAATTTAAGCAATTTATAAAAAACAAGTTATTAAAAAAAAGTTACTATACTGTTGACGCGTATTTTGATGACAAAAATCCATGGGAATAGTTGCTCGCTACGCAAGGATAAGATCTATTGTATTTAGGATAAGTGATTTGTGAGAGATGGATATGTGCGACTTTCCCGGATAGTCCTAAGAGTATATTTTTTACATACTACGTTAGTCATTTGATATACTCCTTTGTTGCATCTAATTTTTCTTGGTTAGCCACAATCTGAGTAGTCTTGCTCGCTTTAACGTCTGTGCTTGCGGCGGCGTCGTGTGCCGGGTCGGTCACTTCCCTGCAACATGGTTGAGGAGGCCGATGGCTGGCACATGCGTCATATTCGTGAACGGGTGCTGCTTGCGTGGACTGGTCTGCTCTGTTTGATGGTTGACTCTATTGTTTACTTAATAAACATGTAGCTGGTTATTTGACTTAGGTACTCTCCGTTAATTTTCGCATTTCATATCCATCTTTGAAATTGAATATTTATTGTTACTAGCAATTTGTAAAATACATATATAAAAAAGAAATATGAACATTAAAAGACCTACGCTGAGTTTCTTGGTGCTTCTTCTCAGGTCAGTGGGCTTTTCCGAAGCACTGGTAGAATCTTTTAGATGATAAAACATTGTAAAAAATGACGTGTAAAAGTGCCCTTAGGGGCCTAATTACTTAATAAATGATTTGATTTGATTTGAAATGTCAAGGCAGCAGATATAATTTGATTTTTTTTAATTTAAAGTGCAATGCAATCAGCCCTGTAATATATACTGCCCACAGCTGAGCACAGGCTTCCACTACTACTGAGAGGGGTTAATATAAAAAAAATATTAGAATACTTTATTGAATTTAAACAATTTTGAATTTTATTTAGATTCCGATATGTTTTACTTCACTATATGTAAATGTAATTGCATATTGCCTACCGGGCATAATTCCGTGCTGGTAATGAGAAAATCAATCAATTTTATTGTACCCAATTGTTGACAGTAATTTAAAATACTATGTTTCGTTCTTATCTATCATTACGCAGCTTGGGAAGTCCAAATTATGATACAATGACACACCGCATATCTGGCAGTTGAATTTCAATAATCATACTATCTGTGAATTATTACATTTTATTACGGACTAGCTTTTGCCCGCGGCTCCGAACGCGATGAGTTTTGCATAAACGTCCTTCTATATATCCTGGGGTAGTAGCCTATGTCCTTCGTAGTGTCTCAAACTATGTCCATAGTCCATACCATATTCCATTGAAATCCGTTCGGTAGTTTTGAGTTTATCGCATTCAGACAGACAGACGCGCGGGGGAACTTTGTTTAATGAACTGCTCTAAACAAAAGTAAACAAATACTGAATTGTATTTTTTTTTCTCTACATAATGCATTGTATTTTATACCTTGAACTGATTTTGAAAAGAGCAACACTTGAGTTTCTTGCCCGTTCTTCTCTAGTGAGAACTGCTTTCCGAACTGGTGGTAGAGTTAATATTGACGGAATCTAAATAATGTATAACATTTTATGGGTTCGAATAAATTATTTAATTTCATTTAATATGTAAGGACTTGACGTTGCACTCCTTCGCCCGAGTGAAAAACCTTCCCCGCTACAAAATCCCTAAATTACTGTACAAATCCATAGACCATTCGTAAGACGCCAGCGCGATCTATGAAAAAAAAACATAATTCAAATATTTCTCAGAGGAGCAAATTACCGGGATAAAAACCCTGTATATTCAAAACATGGGCTATCCGTGAGCCAAATTTCATCCAAATCTGTTCAGCGGTTACTACGTTTACTTCAAAACTAAGCATTCGCATTTATTTATAAAAGTAAGATAACATTTAATACATGTGTTCATTAGTATCTCATAGATTCATCGATAATAAATACAATAACATCTGATAATAATGTCCCAAATTCGATACCCGACGGTGAAAATGGTCGTAATATTTATCCCAAGAATCTGGTTCTCGATATGAAAGATTTATCCTTAATTATCATTTTATTTATAATTGAACCTAGGACCTCCACACCGGGTTTTGACTTATAATAATCACTAACCAATCAGGTACGTTTATCCGTTAGCCTACCACTAATATGATTCATATTCGAATTAGGAATTTTATAATCGGTTTGCATAAAATTTACTGTATTCCACATAGCTTAAGTCAATTTTACAAAAAAAAAAATTTTTTCCTCCAGGGAAATCCAGTTCACGATTAGCTACCTAACCTGGTAGGGATAGGTATGATAGACCTAACTAAAGCCTAGTTGCGACCCAAATTAGGTCCATAATCAAACGATGGAATTCGGAAAAACACCAAGTTACCAAATTTTTAACCTAGTTTTCATAAACCCTTTGGTATAACTCACAAACTGACTGAAAATCCTATACCTCGGACTCATTTCTGACCTTGCTGGGGATCCTAAGTGTAGTACTCGAGATTTGGGTCTGATTCGTGTCGTAATGGCTATAGTTTTAAGGTCGAAGTGCAAAATGGTGGCTTAGATAAAAATTCGGGGATTTTTTACACAGGCCGGAAATCGTGCAAGCAGATCACTTCATGATAAATGATATTCATCGCCCATGAACGAGTAAGGTCTGAGTAAGTAAGGTTACCTGTTTGCTTTATAATACCTAAAAATCGAATTACGGAAACCCCCGAAAATCTTATTTAAAGACAAAATACTTACTTACCATTTCGCCAAACAAAAAGAATAGGGTAGCTGACTACATTTTTTAAATACATTTATCAAAAAAGTATACCATCCAAAACCTAACGGAAAAAGAATATTCAAAATTGGCGCAATAATAAGAAAGTTATAAAGATTTGAAATTTGGTGGAAGGGGCAATTTTCAAATAAGAGTAATATCAGACTGTGACGTCATTGGGTGTCACGAGCCATAACGCTGCATGCGTGTGAAAAAGAGCGCGCGATATCCCGACCACGCCCCTTTTGCTCAACAATATTTCTTATTTGAATAACTGGTTTATTTTCCAACCAATGTTGTTGCTGATTTCACAGAAGGATTTCTTTTTCATATTGTTGTTTGTTACATGTAAAATAATGTACAAATCAAACATATGAAAGTATCCTATTCTTTAGACGAATATGTTTAACTTTCCCCCGAAAATTCCCATAATTATTTCACGGCATTTACCCAAATTTGACAGGAATCCCCCAATCTGACATCACAAGGATTATGGTACAATTATAATAAAGTAATATAAAACCATCAATTAGTTTTAGGAATGATGCCTGCATCACAATACTGGACCATTGAATCAAACAAATGACATAATAACTAATAATATATCGTTATTCACACTTATCGTTATTTTCGACGTTTGTTATACCAGCAATTATAACTGTATCATATAATAAATACATTAATTGCCTTGTTTTTAAATATTTCAATTACATAATACAAATGTGGTTTATCCTTCCTTTTGTGGGTCCGAACTTTAATTAACAAATATCATGTGTGTAGACTATTTGTGGCTTAATATAATGAATGCCTTGGGCTTTATATTGTACTGCATTTTATTGGGATTCGAAACCCAAGGCACACACCTCTGACTTTTCGATTTTACGTGTGTATTGTTTATCAATTAATTATCATTCGCTTTAATGGTGAAGGAAAATATCGTGAGGAAACCTACATACCTGAGAATTCTCCATAAGAATTTCAAAGGTATGTGAAGTCTGCCAACCTTCACTAGGCCAGCGTGGTGGACCTTAGTCCACCTAACCCCTCTCAGTAGAGGAGGCCCGTGCTCAGCAGTGGACAGTATACAGGACTGATTGCATTGCAATAATAGAGGCCGGGCCCCAGCAAGAGATCAGTATATAATATAGATATTATTACACCACTCACGCGTTCTATCCCCCAAGGGGTAGGCAGAGTCGCAATTAGTGCACCCACTTATCGCCGGATGCCGTCTCAAGACGTGACAGTGGACGAGCTTATCGCCATATCGGGCACAAATTCCAGACTCTGGGATGATACTGAGAAAATCCCAATATCACTATAATCAGAGCCGGCTTTAGGGTAGGGCTTTAGACTAAGGAAGGCACCAAAAGTTTTAGGGGGCGCCACAGGGATGCACTTGACAAATTAAGAAAATGGCGCCAAAATAACTAAGGCTGAACCTTACTGTAATACTTATCATTACAAGAAACTGGCAGTTATGGTTTGGAAATCGCTTAACATCAGGCGACGTACGTGACGATCTCTAAAAAACATAAAACAAAGTATTATATTTTATATTGTGTACGTTGTGTTCGCATTCCAATCTAATATAATAAGATTTGCAACAGTATAGGCATTTCAAACAAATCGTATCACAATTACAGATATTTACTAAAACAAGATCGCATTGTCTATTCACCTGGCTGACCTGAACAACAAACATTGTATCATTGTTGTTTGTTAGTGTTGTTGAGGATTTATCGATAAAGTTATCGATGTTTTATTATTACATCAAAAACCTGTTGACTTTGTAGATTTAATGCTATTTACAAAGTTGTCGGTTAATGAAATCTATTTTCTATTTACTCGGTTTGCTAGCGACTGATTAGTTTTTAATTTTGATATATTATATTTTGCCTTGTTATTATTTAAAAAATTAAGCCAATTCTTATTTAAAAAACTGTAAATAATTATATAAGACACGACAAATTGTTGATATTGTATAAATTTAAAAAAATGCCTTCATCATCATCATCGTCAGCCACATGATATTCACTGTTGAACATAGGTCTTCCCTAAAGATTTCCAGACGGACTTGTCAAAGCGGCCTGCATCCGGTGTGTTACTTTGTTGGGTTAGCCATAATTATTTATTTTTATCGGATACTAGACTAATGCTCGCGGCTCCGCCCACGTGAAATAGTTTTTCAGGGATAAAAATATTTCTCCGGGATAAAAATGGTATGGCGGGTGGGATAAAAAGTAGCCTATAGCACTCAAGAGTAATGTAGCTTCAAATTAGTGAAAGAATTTTCAAAATCGGTCCAGTAGTCTTTGAGCTTATCCATTACAAACAAACAAACAATCAAATCTTTCCTCTTTGTTATTAGTATAGAATATAAAACTTATATCGATAAACTAACAGCAACATCACTATCACAACCAATTGTTACTATTACTATCGAGATGCTAGCCCTATTGTAAGGTCTTATTCAAGCCCTATTACATCCTTCGTAGTAATGCATAGTAATTGTAATACTAATTGAGTAATTAGTTGTGACCTAGACTTCTAGGACAGCTAAATGACCTGCTCGCTCCCTATCACATGATGGGATGGAATACGCACGGCGAAAAGTGGGTGCACTGGTTGCGCCTCTGCCTACCCCTTCGAGGATAAAAGGTGTGAGTATGCGTATGCGTATTCCTACAGATATACTAAAATAACTCTGATTTATATTCTAATTAAGAAAAGGAGGTCACTGTGGGTTTTACCTTGCCTATAATGGTCGATCACCGTCCGTGTACGTTCCCAGTCGCGGTTCGACAAGGATATCCCTTTAGTCGCGATTTTCCGAAGACCCAACATTATTTAGTAATGACTTAACATATTAATTACAATATATGAACCAATTATAATAATACATCACGCCTATTTCTCTCTTCAGGAGTAAGTAGAAGAATAACACCAACATTTCAGCTATGTTGTAAGGTGTCTAGGGGATGACTTTTACAATTGCGTTGTGTAAATACTCTATAGAGGAAATTGTTACTTAATAAATGAAGATGTCCGCTTTTTGTATGGGTGCTTGGCCTCAAAATCTAACCAGGCTCAAACTTTAGGGATATCAAAGGGGGCAAAATATGGATCTTGGATCCATTAAAAAATATTTTTAGACCCTCCCATTATTAATAATTAACTTTTTGAAAAATATTCATGTTAGGTGTAGTTTTTAAGCAAAATAAAATTACATAAATATCAAAATCGGAGGACTTTAAAATTATACGGTTTATTGCAAAGGCCTAGTTTTTGGGAGTACTATCCAAATATATATAAACTCTCTTAGTTAGAATTTTAGGCACGTTTTTAGACATGTCCTTTACCGGACAGAATTTCTGACTCCGGACTGAACTGAGCAGAAAAACCCAATATCTGTTCGAGCCGTGGATCGAACCCGAGACTTTAGAACGGCAGTCGTACCGAAATATAGCTACGCCATTAAATCGTCAGTTCCTTATAGCCCGGAGTCTGGAATTAGTGCGCGATATGGCAATAGGCTCGACCCCTATCACATCATGGGACGGAACACGCTCGGCGAAAAGCGGATGCCCTGGTTCCATGGCCCTGGATGGCCCTGGACCTCTGCCTACCCCATCAGTAACAAACGCGTAATGTGTGTTTGTTTTTCGTTTTATAATCAAACTAGGATTATTACGTCTACCAATTCGTCTACGCGTCTACAGATATACTATAGATATATTGAAGCATGAACGATTTTAATATTATCTGATATTAAAGATATATAATATTATTAGTTATTACATTATATCCAATCATATCAGTACGCAGAATTCACGTGTTTTATAATACATTATTTCATTATTTATAAGACAGTTCCAAGGAATTTTACGGAGAAAACATTTTACGTCTTCGATGTCAAATATATTATTAGTAAAGACAAGAAATGACTTAAGATTCCTGTAAGAAAAATAATACTATAACTAATAGTTTTTTTATCTTTAAAGTTATCCTTTCTTTATTATATAACATACCTCTACCATTACCCACATGACCAAAGAATGTTTCCTTTCACATTTTTGCCCTAATAACAAAGCAAGTTAACAAAATCTCAACTTAAGATGGAACATTACATAACTACAAAAAATAACCGGTCTTTTTGTGCGTCACGTGCCCATTATGACCGGCCCCCTCACGCAGCACGATTCACGTGTTTGTAATAATTAAATCTTTATCTAATTCAGGACGCCATCTTTGTTTCTGACCGGTTTTAGATTCATTATCCTAATAATTTAGTTCACATGTTATTTGTACAAGTTTGGTTGTTACGCCTTCGCAATGTACGCGAAGTTTTGAATCGACCCCCAAGTTGGGTAACTGTTTGTGTGGATTTTCGTAAGTCATAACATGATTACCGAGATTTTCTAGAAGATTGACGTCATGGAAGCCGGTTGTAAAACTTGGTAAGGGGGTAAAAAAAACAAATCGTTCATGTAACATGCGCAACAAGAATTGTTGCGTCGACCGAGATATAGAAGAAAATATGTATAATAATATAATTTGTTTAAAAGGCGTGAGTGTTTAGTTTGTTTCAATTTTCTGTATAAGGGCTGTCCTTTATTTGTGGTCTCAGCCAAAAAAAATTACCATACTAATTTAATTGTTAAGAATATCATCCCGCACTTCTTATTTCAAATTTATTGTTTTTTATCATAAACTATCGAACTTAAATTCATTCAGTGTGCGTAGAATGTCTCCAAAAAACGCAACTTGTAAGTCGATGTCGTTTAATTTCGATGTTTGTGATTGATCGAGAGACCAATACGTCAGTCACGTGTTAGTCTCTCAACCAATCCTAATAAAACGCAATGGAGTCGTGTCGTGTTTTTTTGCCACATTCTAAGCACGTTAATGATCTAAAATGACTTAGGTCGAACAAATCTAGCTTTTTCAGGAACATCGTAACCAACATTTCTGACTTTTTGCTAAAACAAGTTTTTTTTATTTTTTATTCAAAAATATGTATGTTATATTATTTTTATAGAACGTTTATTTTTGTAGCTTAATACTCCAAAATATACCCTAAGTATTAGGTCTACCTATGAAATTGCCGTTTAGTATACAGAAAGTTAGTTATCTTTTTATAAATATTTTTTATTCCCTTCTTGAAGAAATTAGTAGTAGTATTAGTACAAAATGCCTTAGAAAAGTTTTTAGGCTCCTGTACGCAGGACTTCTTCATGAAGGGCGTTGAAAAATTACCACTGCGCTGGCAGAGATACATCGATAACATAGGTGCATATTTTGATTGATAGAAAAAAAAATATTTATACTAAAATTACACTTTCTGTATAATAAACGACAATTTCATAGGTAAAGACCTAATATTTTAGGAAGAGGTTCACATTGGCCTAGCACGAAATTCGAACCACCAGTCTCTACCAGCCGTGCACAATCCACACTTTGTCATATGGACGTAACACAATACATGCAATATTACAGTGGATGTCATCATAAAATGAATAAACTGTACCAAATGACGCACAGACAAGACAAAGTATCGCGGCATAACATGTTGTTTTTATCGAATATCAATTGATATTTCAGTGTACCTAACAAATCCTAGAGTAAATAAATAAAAAACATGGATATTACATAACGTTATGCGAGATTTCTTTATTCTGCTATGCAGGATAGGATTGATGTAAGTTAGGTATATAGGATAGCCTAGGTAATTAGGAAGCAACATTATTATGCTAATGAAAAATGCAACTTATAAAGTTAATAATAGAGGCTATTATTATTATACCTGCCTGGACTGCCTCGGTGGCGTAGTTGTATTACGGTACGACTGCAAGGCTGAGGTCTCGGGTTCGATCCCCGGGTCGGGCAAAGTGATATTGGATTTTTCTATTCAGTATCAGCCTGGAGTCTGGAATTTGTGCCCGATATGGCGATAGGCTCGCCCCCTATCACATCATGGGACGGAATACGCTTGGCGAAAAGTGGGTGCACTAGTTGCGCCTCTGCCTACCCCTTCGGGGATAAAAGGCGTGAGCATGCGTGCGCATGCATTATTATTATGCTCAGGGTGACGAACGCAGTGTACTCGAATGCAATCTTACTTCTTACTAATATTATAAATGTAAAAATGTTTGGATGTTTGTTAGAAGTTAATGCAGAAACAACTAAACAGATTTGGATGAAATTTGGCACACGGGTAGATCATGTCCTGAATTAACACATGAGGTACTTTTTATCCCGGTAATTTGCTCCCATGGGAAATAATGGATATTTTAAATCTGATTCTTTAAGTAGATGGCGCTGGCCTCGTATTCTGTATTAGGGACTTTGTAGCAGGAAAGGCTTTTCACGCAGGCGAAGCCGCGAGCAACACCTAGGGTGGTATTAATAATTCAATCTCAAGTTTGAGTTACATCTGAAGGATTAATAAAAAATTATAAAAAACTATAAAATTATATGTTTAGGGTGTTATTGCGTCTGCCGTGGCGATGCAGTGCGTCTCGTATGTTTGCGGAAGCGCGGACGGATGGCTTTCAAGCCATAATTCGCAAAAAATCGTCTTCCATGCTGCAGCGCCTAAGAAACAATAGTAATGCTATGCTAAACGTGATTGCTGAGCGGTTTGACTGTCCTTTCCAAAATTATTGGATAAAAGTAGTTCTGGGAAATGTGACATAACAATTAATTAATGTAGTAGCTAATAAGTTATTGATATCTTGTTAATTTGATTTTTAACATGTATATGGATTATGTAATCTGAATTAAATATATAAAATAAAAAATAATACCACTAGTGCTCTATAACATAAAGTTCTTATGGAATTGCTACTGGTTATCGGCGGTATAGTTACAAAAAACTATTACGTAATCCACTGAATACACTTCACATAAAATATTCTAGGCAAAAACAATATCGACAATTTCATAATATTCTAGGACATAATATGCTAAAATTATGTTTAAAAAAAATATGATTTACTATTGAAATTCATCAGTTTTTTCTATGACAGTTCTTGGAAATCATGTTTTATTGATTTTATACGCTCGCAATTTTGTGATAGTTATGTATCCTTGAGTTTAATCGTGTGTTCCGGATCGAAGGACCATTTTGGGTAGTTGAGAATTTGTAATCACTTTAGTTAGCAACAGCTGAAGTAAACATTTCGCCAAACCTCCAAGGCCTTAGAATTGAACATTATAATACAATTAATTCCTTGAAGTTATATTTACAAAAGGCCTTATGCCCAAGGACTCCGGGTTCGCAGTTACGTGTTCAAATATTTTGAATTTTTAGAGTGATATACATAATGTTTGAATTCGGAACCTTATATTGAAGACATAAAGTTAGCTTTAGATATACCTAAACGGATTATCTTATTTTATCACATAAATATTTGTAATGATTTTTATATTTTGTTAGTAGTAAATTTGCAAAAAAAACTGAACGAACTTTGATGAATTTTCGTATATAGATAGATCATTCCCTGATTTAGTCAGTTGAGTCTAAATGTAATGGGTCATTTTTAAATATGCAGTTCATTCCGGAAAACTTTTTCCCGCAGACAAAGATGACAACAACATCTATTTGGTATTAATTCAAGATACTAACCCTAATTATGGAAAAAAATACTATATTCAACATGTGTTACGTGAATTTGTACAGCTGGAACATGGAAAACAATTGAACAATGTTTAAAACATCGGTTCAATCAATTCCGGTATAACTTCAACACAGTTTACTAATAACATGCTAAATAATATGTATAATTGTATTAAATTTGTACAATTCTTGTCTTGTTCATAAGATAAGAGAATCGAATTTAGTGCATTTTTTTTTATGGCATTGAATAACGAGACGAGCATGCCGTTCGCCTGATGGTAAGCGATAAGACCACCCATAAACAGTAGCAACACCATCCAGCACCTTGAGTTACAAGGTACTGTGCGGCATTCCACTGCGCTCGTAATCCTGAGACATAAGATGTTAAGTCTCATTATGTCCTGTAGGTACATTGGCTACAATGCCCTTCAAACCGAAACACAACAGTGCATGCACACTGCTGCTTGGCGGTAGAAATAGACATTGCGGTGGTACCGACCCAGACGGACTCTTACATATGAGAGACCTACCCCCAGTAAATTTCATTTTCATAATTATTTTCTAATGCTTTCATAGTTGGCAAGCTATGGTCTATTTAAACCAAATTCCGGTAATTTTAATTCCAATTTAATTTATTTATTACCTGGAAAATCGAATAAAGATGCTACATATTTGTATATAGCATGCAGTTCGCGTAATATATTGTTGGGTAATTCTAAATGTGCCTATATACTCACAAAACAGGCTCAACCATGTGCTTATTAGAGATAAGCGGTATCTAGTATCCAAAATATAAACAAAAGCAGCATAGACCTCCTCGGTGGCCTGTGTGGCAAAGTGATATTGGATTTTTCTGATCAGTATCAGTCCGGAAATCAGGAATTTGTGGCCGATATGGCGATAAGCTCGCCCCCTAGCACATCATGAGCGAAGTGAGTTCCCGGATCGCACCTCTGCATACCCCTTCGGGGATGCCTGATTTATGTGTGTGTACGGTGTGTGTGCAAATATTAGATGTAAAAAGGTATTAACTCATAGTCTAAAAAATTACACTACCTACTGTATATAGCTTAGTATATCAGCAACTTTAAGGCCCAGTTTCAGAGGCTTAAATTATTTTATTTGTCAGTTACCGCATTAAACAGCTTATGTAGATACTAGATAGTACTCATGTTAATTTATTTGGGATCATATATTGGGATATTACTTTTTTATTTGGTCGACTTATACATTTATATGACGATTTATCAGCAAGCGGTGAATTGGATCCAAGTATTGTAAATAGTTGTTCCTTAGCAACATATCCAATGTTTGTGCGTAGTCCAATGTATAAAACTATACCTATTCAATAAAAAATATACGAGAAAATATCAAGTAATAAATGCACATGTTTTGACCATCGAACAATACTTTTGCCTAGAAACTTCCTTCTTGCGTTATATCATAATATTTTATGCAGTATTACATACTGGTTTATAAAAACTTGACACATGACCATGATTTGCAAAATATAGTGAGATTATTGTCTCGAAAATGTCTTGGAAAAATTTCTGGTTTGTGCCAGCGGTATTTTCCTCGACGGACATTGTGATTATTATTTGTATTACGCGTCAATTCTGAAAGGTCACAAACAAACGCAAGTTACAGAAAGGATTGAGCTACATTTCTACGAGTCCACTTATCCTAAGGGAACCGGTTCCACGTAAATCATGCTTCCCAACTTACAAGATTGTCCAAACTGATTCGAACATAATATTCATTTTTATATCAGCTCTACTTCTACCCTAGCCCTATTCCCAACCCCAATGTCCGTGTCCTCTGTACCTATCAGCCCGTGCTGGTTGTTCATTGTTTAATTTAGGTACTTTAAATTATTTAAGGAATGTTTCGGTGGTTTGGCCACATTGAAAAGATGGATCAAAGGAGAGTAACGAAAGAAATTTATGTCTCGAAAGTGAGTGGCAGTGTTGGACGGGAACGTCCTAGAGGTACCTTCAGGGACCAAATTGGCGACCTCTTAATAAAGGTTAAATAAGGACTTCTCGTAACCGATGAGCATATATGAAGAGATTGATGACTGTGGAAGAAGCGAAAGAGGTATGCTTGGATCGTAGCACTTGGCGCTCCATAGTCTCTGCCTACCCCAATGGGAGAAAGGCGTGAGTTTATGTATGAACGTATGTAAATTATTTAATTGGTATATGTACTTTTGTAAAGTTATTTTCTACCTTTTCATGACTTGTCATAAGAGCTTTTATAAGCCTACATGATTAATAAATGATTTTATTTTAATACCTCCCGATCCACTATGCCCACTATGCAATGGAGACACAAATATTGTCTTTATCTTGACTCTACACAAGCATTACATTATGTATGAGACGACCTTGACTTTGCGCCTATATTTGTCACGTGATGTCATTTACAATTCTTTTTGACATTTCGAGGAAAAACAAAGGTTGTAAACAGGTATTTTTTATACCTGCATAAGGCATTTTTTAAACAATATATTCGTATTGGTTTCCGCGTGTTTTTGCACCAAATCGTGAATATATTTTACATATGTGCCTTTAGTTTTTGTTGGGTGGACGAATGGAATGGGAACAGCAGACAGTTAAGCTGACCTTTTGGTATTAAATCGACATTTAGTTTTGATTCCTAGGTAAAGAATTCTTTTGTGTCAGTTTTTACTATCGCAACTCTATCTAGTATACAAGGATACTACCGTGAACATGCAATTATATATCTGCATCTATGTATTATATGCAACGTTATGTTATTTACTGACTGCTTCGGTGGCTTGGTGTATTACGGTACGACTGCAGTGCTGAGGTCTCGGGTGCGATTCCCGGGTCGGGCAACAGTTTTTTCTACTCGGTATAAACACGGAGTCTGGAAAAGTGCCTTGTCAATGGCAATAGGCCCGCCCCCTATTACATGGGACGTAATATAGCTGGCGAATTGTGGGTGTGATATTCCTCTGCCTACCCCAGAAAAGGAAAAAGGCGTGATGCTTCTATGTATGTCTGTATGTGATTTACTTAACAATTATTAATAATGTTGAAAGCGGAAAACAAAATTTTGAAAAATTTTGTAACAAGACATAAGTATTATTTTTTATATCAATAATATATCTAACCTAGAAGAACAAATTACTCACCTAATGGTAAACAGTGCTTAATGCCAGAATTAGATAAAACGATGTTATCTACCTGACGACCTCTCGCATACAAACTATCACGTAGAGCAACACAATGTCAACAAAACCACTGTGCTTAGTCGACGTAGTGTATAAAAGTCTGTGGCTGTAGTCTTAGACCTTTAAACTAGGTCTTCATGAGTAATAAGGCGTTATACTTACTTAAATATTTGCTTATTCGTAATTAAAATATGCGATTTTTTTTATTTTTTTTTATGGCATTGAATGACGAGACGAGCATGCCGTTCGCCTGATGGTAAGCGATACGACCACCCATAAACAGTAACAACACCATCCAGCACCTTGAGTTACAAAGTACTGTGTGGCATTGCACTGCGCTCGTCATTCTGAGACATAAGATGTTAAGTCTCGTTATGTCCAGTAGTTACACTGGCTACAATGTCCTTCAAACCGAAACACAACAGTGCATACACACTGCCGCTTGGCGGTAGAAATAGACATTGCGGTGGTACCAGTGCCGGATTAAGCAAGCGCGGGGCCCGTAGCAAATTCTTTCAAAAAGCCCTTGATCTGCTATGGGTTCTTAAGTATAGAGTGGTAAAAATACAATTCAATATTCAATACATTTATTTACTATCTATAGGTTACAATTTTGTGGGTAATGAATAGTGTAGTAAATTACTATAGGCGCTGTTAGGCTCGGACAATTACAAAAAGCCTGAGATGAGATTTCCTGGCAATTTAGAATAATTTCGATACCTATCATTAGTTTAAAAAAAACACGCGTGAGACTCTCGCGTCTAGAATTTAAACTTCTTTTGTTCTGGAAATAGTTTATTGAATGCATTGCTTTTTATGCATTTGGTAATGATCCTACTATATCAGGATTACGAAATGTTTATGAAAAATTAAATTGGAGGAAATCTCTCTTGAAGTAATAAAAATTTTTTTTTTGTCATAACTTCTATAACTCAATATACTTAAATTCTAGAAAATAGATTTTTGGTATATGGTTACTAAAAATAATGTAGACTGTTAACTTTACAAATCAATAGATAATTTTAACAATTTAAATCGAGCCATTTCAATTCTGCTACAGATCCACACTAAGTGTCGGGTAAGAGTGCTTGCATATGCGGCAGACTTTTTGTAGAGCTGATTATCAGGCCGACTGAAATTCTTCACGTTTATACAAGCAACTTTTTGTAGAACTTGTGCGTTTACTGTATGGTATTATTTAAATTATTTACGCAAAGGAAATAATTGGGTACCGAGTGTCTTGTTTTGTGACATCAAAAAAATTCAACGTACCACATCTTAACAAGTTTCACTCAAAAAATTACGCTCAGGTAGAGATGAGTGGGTTTAAACATGCGGGGCCCCCTTTCCCGCGGGGCCCGTAGCAATTGCTACTCTTGCTACGTAGTTAATCCGGCACTGGGTGGTACCCACCCAGACGGACTCTTACATATGAGAGACCTACCACCAGTAATAAACCACCAGAATATTCGCGATAATATGTAATTTATCACGGTTGTGTACGTACAGCGCCATCTGTTGGCAGTTTCGACACACTACACAAATGTATGGAAATGTCTCTCGTATACATAATTAGTTATTTCTATAGGTTTTATTAAGGTGATATATAATATTACCAGCTGCACCCTATCACATCATGGGACTGATGGATTCTGGGAAAGCTGGCACTAATTGCGCCTTCACTTAACTCTAGGGGAGGTAAAGCGTGAACGTATAGTTATACTATTGAACTAAAGATTTTTTAAAATTTAAATGTAATATTTTTTTATGAAAACAAATGTAAAATCAGGTTTAATCATTTTTTTAAATATGCAAACTTTCTCAAACATTTAAAACGTAGTCATTGTAATATGATTGAGTCACTGGTTCATGGTTCAACATAATTATGATATCTGTATAAAACAACGCGACACACTGACATCAAAAAAAAATTTTTTTTTTAAACAAATTATAATTAAAAAGAAATCTCACTTACTCATACTCTACTATAATCATAATAATATTAATGAAAACATGTTAATAATGTAACACGAATTACCAGGAGCCCAGAGTTCATTTGGCAGTCCTGCGATGACTCATCCGCGATACTGGGTATTTACGTTTACTACGAAGAGCCTCTACGCCGTAGCACCCGCGTAGTAATTTCCCAGAGTTTTAATTGATATATTCTTTTTATTTTTATTTTTAGAAAATATTTTAACCATGATTCATATTCAAATCGGAATCTTAAAAATATATTGAAACGTTATGTTTGATTTATTGCGTTTAGACAGGCCTAGATAGCCTTTCCTATACAGATTGCCAAACGTTATCGCAACCCGATGCCCGGTGTTACAACACAGCCTAGTTCGTAGTTTCATACCTTCGCAGGATGCGCCATGCCGGTTTGACCCAACAATGTTACCTGTTTTTATTTATACGCCTTCAATATTACCAAGTTTCAACATTTGTATACACGAAAAACAGCAATTACAACAAATATGCAACATTTTGCAAATATAACGCAAAAATTACAGAACCGCACAACACGAAATGGTACACAAAATTACCCAATTTTAGGTAAACCGACAAAAATCGACCGACAAATTATCCATACTCCACTATTCATTACGCCATATTTTGCTAAACTGTAATGTACACGCTTATCAATCGATTGCAGATTTCGTGGAAACGCAGAGAAAAAATATATTATACGGTACAAACACATTCTGACTCAATCGCGAGAATTAGCTAAAAAAATCGGACACTACATTGAGTCAATAACGTCTAAAGTCATTACACGGGCTAAATTACGTAAATATAACGCACACAGGCGTAGTCACACACACCAACGCAAGCACTCACACAGACACGGCGCTGTGTGTGTGCGCTGCAGGCCGGGAGTCGGTCGGCCCCACTACAAAATTTAGTCGCACTCTAGACTTCGTGAAGTACAGACGTGTCCAACTGAGTGGAGTAACGCAACGCCATTCGCATTGGATTATTTCGTCATAACAACATTTGTGATAAGTGACAAATTTTCATCAGGACGTGTATAGTGGGAGTGAAAGAATAATATACATTTTTTATATTTAACTGTGAACTTAACCGGACAACGGTTGTGAATTTTTGAATTTTTCTGTGGATTATGACAATCTACCCACAATTTGGATAATTACCGAAAAGGAGTTCCAGAACACCGCAAATATTTTTGTAAGTATATTTTACGAGTTACAGTTGTTTTTTATGTTTTTATATTTTTTTTAGGTAATTTGTAATTTTGCGGCAGTTAAAGATGCAAAGTCCAATTAGGAAAAAAGTAGGGTAATTCTGAAAAATATTCTTATTAGTAGCTGAATTAAAATTATTGATAATTTAGGTAATTTTATTTTATTTTTTATAAATTTTCTTCTGGCCATAAAATAATATTAATAAACGTTAAACTATAGAATCGACATTCAATTTGAAAACAACAAAAGAAGAGTTCCCACGCGTACTATGCTCATTTTAAAAACATTTTTATGTTAATTACAAAATAAATGCTGAATTTTTCACCAAGTTCAAAGGCGTTTCCGGAATGTCGAATTTTTGAATTATAATGAATCAGTATGAATCACAATTTCTCGAGAGCGCAAACGATCTTGTTCAAAGATCTGTTTTTTCGCCGCATCGAGTCAATGACTTCGCGAATCGAAATTTGTTTATTCACTTATCCGAAACTCGTGCCAAAGAGTTTTGCTATGTTCATAATATTTGTTATATTACTCGTTGTGAGGAAAAGATACGTCGGCTCACCTTGTTTTGAATCTTTGTTTGCGGTTAGCTTCCTCGGTACGTTATCGTTGTTTTCGCGAGTTTGCTACACGCAATGTTTAGTTTGGCTATCCTGTGCGTTCGTCTTTCTTTGTTTTCCTGATGATTTATTTGGTACACGTTTACCATATCTGATAATATAAACGGTATCGAAATACCTCTGTTATGTCATGGCGCGATTATTTTTCACATCGCGACAGACAGTCATTACACGATAAACATTATCTGAATGTTTCGCCGCGTTCCATTTTTATAAATCCGTTTCGGGATGTCTAAATTTAAATTTTAATAAATCTTTCGTATTTATTTTTTGTTTATTACTTTTTGAATTATTTATGGCCAGTTACAACCTGATTATAAAAATAAGGTTGATTTACAGTGTTTTTTTTAGAGTCAATTTACCAAAATGCAAGTCTTCATAATTTATTTTGTGGGTCACAAAAATGTAGCCACAAAAAATAAAAAAATAATCTTAAATGACTTGTGTTCGAAATACAAAATGTGATGTTGGAAATAGTTTTGTGCGGGCTAATTGCGGTGTTGCGCTTGCAAGCACTAGCGCACCGATGTCGTAAGCGGAGCCTGGCACCGCGGTTCTGTCGTAAGCCATTGTGAGCCGCTTACACAACTGGTTCAAGGTTCCAATCCGGCGTGCGTTCGCCCGCGGATGTACGGAAACTAGTATTAATGCAGCTGAATTTTATATCACATTTGTGCCCTCATTATCATGCATTATTTAAAGATCCAACGTAAATAGCGCAACCTTGTCACATATAAAGCAACAAAATACTCGGAAAACCTTCGATGAAGCCTGTTTTACCTTAAATTTATCAAATGAGTTGTAAAGAAAATTTGCAAATCCGCTGAACAAATATGGTCGTACAAAGACTCATTATTAAGAAGATTAATTCTGGGTCATTTTTGGCACAAATATTTTTACAATACACGTGTAACGTGAACAACAGATAGCGTCTTGCATTTTATTATAATACCTTTATTACTAAATGCAATCAACACTAAAATACTATCCATATCATACGCGCAAATAACACCCTCATTTTTAACAATAACACTGCCATACAGCTCTCGATCTAGTAAGTGCTGCAGAATCGATCGTCCCGTGTAAAGGTCAGTTAGCTGTGTCAATGTATGACGCAACGCCTAGGGTAGTTGTTGCGCAATGTACTGCAACAATACACAGTATAGCGCCGCACAAGTGACTAACGTTTTATCAGCAACTCCAACTTGTATAATCCAGACCATCTTGTCAGAATATTACAACTGTTTGCAACACTGTTTTTGAATTTCGAATGCTTTATTTTTAATCACCGGTAACCAAAACCGCCAGTACGAACAATGAAAAAAATTTAAAATTCGAACGCTCAATTTATTTTTTAAAATCTATCGACAGAGTTTGTCTTAACAAAATTCAGGCCGCCAAGTTTGGGATGTTTTACAGTTAGGTGCGACTTGTCTACGTACATCCAATCAGTTGTTTTACTGCGTGGATTGGACGCCAGGTCGTTGAACCGATGACTTTATAAACGTCTAGCCGCCTAGCGAACAAAAGTACTCGAGATTATTGCTTGTAGTTTTGATGACTTAGCAAGATAACTCGTAGATTACTGAGAAACCTTAGCTCTTTAAACGCAGATTGAATTATCAGAATACCCTCAATCTAAATAAACATAGCCAACCTTCATCCTCCGAGGTCGTTCGAACTTTCCGTACAAATCAATTACATTTCTATACAACAAAGGGGCGTAACGAATGTATTAACTCCGCAGTGCATTGTATGATGTAATGCAGGAACAAAC
Source organism: Sphinx pinastri (assembly GCA_947568825.1). Taxonomy (NCBI): domain Eukaryota; kingdom Metazoa; phylum Arthropoda; class Insecta; order Lepidoptera; family Sphingidae; genus Sphinx; species Sphinx pinastri. The sequence continues at coordinate 4,367,734 of OX387639.1, forward strand.
TGCAAGGCTGTCCGGAAGATATTACAATGAACATGAGGCCAACACAGCGTGCATTTTCTTAATCGTGTTCAAGTGAATGACAAACTATTTCCCATTGCGGAAACGTTTACAAGTTTGGGTAAAGAAGGTCCAGATGATTCAATAGTTTATAATATTCAAAATATTTAAAATAAGGAAAAACCCACCAAATACCAATCTATATCGTTTTTAAATAAACAAAGGCCAGTGACGGATGACCGATCAACAAGTCATTTCCGCTGAATCATTGACTATGAAGGCATTTAAAGATCACTCAAATGACAAACATACATATGAACAACCTCGTCCATCCCGTGACATTGGGACTACCCTGAGCACAGATACGTTGTTACGTAATTTTTTTTCACGCGCAATAACAGCCGCCGGCGATAATTCCAACGGTACGAGGACAAACCAAGATAACTTGACCTATATTTTTTATCTCTCGTTCGTCTGTAACCTAGTTTGCGTGTGTGTGATCATAACACAAAAGTGGACCGGCGTGACGCGTGAGGTCCTAAATTGTTTCATGTACGCTGACGCATTATGAAAACGTTAAACAAAAAACTATATCACTGATTCACTGACAACCCAATGAGTCAGTATGGTACTTAGCCCTTCCGTGAATTGTTCGTTGCGCAACAGTTCCTAGAATTTAGAGCACGGATATAGGTTAAGTGTTTCTTAATGTAGCAATTAGCAGGTTGCAGACCAAGGCTGTGGAACTGGGGCTCGATATTTTATGTATTGTCTTCGCGGACAATTTCCGGATAATATAAAAGGCCTTGGCACATTTAGCAGTCGCATAAAAGCTGTTACGAAACGCTGCCTTGACACCAAACCATTATCGCGAGTCGACCGATAGAGGTCGCACCGAAATAAATCCCCCGTTTGTTTAATTAGGTCTTACGATGAGCGGGAAAAATCGGTCAAGTATACGCGGATCTTCGTCGGAAAAATGCTTGAAACATTTCCAGAATTTGCAACCTTACGCTGAAACCTTCGTCGGAAAATACGCCAAGGTACCAAGATCGCAGACAAAACAACTGGCTGCCTGCAAAGAAAGTTTTGAAAACATTCCAATCTTGACATAATCACGAGCATAGACAATGAACGCATTGGCGCCAACCTACAAGTGTCAATTAAATCAGTTGTGTAACAGATTTATAGACGTTTTGCATCGCATTGTTTTATAACTTGGGTGTGGTTGAATTAGATTGTTTATTAGTTAATTCTGACAATTTAAAACTGCTGGTAAAATGTCAACTATAATATGGCGGCCGGCCTACTTTTCCCGCGTAATAAGCGGCGAGCGCGTGGAAAGTTGGCGCTGTACTACTTTCTCTACTTTTTCCAAGATGGCCGACGTTATACATTATTATTTAAACTGAGGTCAGGCGTGTCGCTATTTTCACGACCGTATCTAATGGCGTGTTGTTTTTATTGATAAACAAAGTAGGCAACGAGGTTCGATACATTCCGCTTTATTTACTTGTTCACATTAAACATAAACATACGTATAAGTATACAAATAGTATACGTAAAAGACAATATTTACTTGAAACCACGGGTATTTCCACGGTTAAAGAAACTCCCGAGAAACGTCCGACACGTTTATATTTAGAACTTCTGACCTAACCCAACAGTTATTCTGGAAACATAAAATGTTTAACAAATCAAGTTACGCGCCACCAGGAAACATAATAGATGCTAACGCTATTAATTTGACACTTGAAATTCCTTTCAAACACGACAGTAACCGTTATCGTCGCAACGGTCAAGGGCGTCGTTCCCATCGCGATCGGTAATTAATAATTAAATTTCACGTTTCGAAATCACGTTGCAGTTTATATAATTGTGTGGAGAAGAGCAAACGTGTTTCGATTCGTGTTGCGCAACCGCCAACGTGAGGTTCAAGAGCGACACGTGTCGGTGGCCGCGTGAGCGATCCGCGCGACGATCGCACGTGCGCGCCGCACCGGCAGGACAGTCGCTGCAGTAAGGTCAGCGACGGCACAACCCTGCGCATAGACACCGCATAGACTACAACGTGACGCCATGTTTTTCGCGCCAATCTAAACAATTCAAATTTCGAACAAAGAACGCGAATTAGTGCGCGTTATCTTGCCAGCCAGTCGCGAGAATAAAACATCTGAATGACTATCGAATTGGGACATCTTTAATTAGGCTCGGAGAAGAACTGTTGATTTTTATTTTACTACAATCTTTAGAATTCCTTTTGAATAGAATTAATGTTTATTAGTATTGATCACATGCAACTCCGTGGTGACCCTAGATACAGCCGATACGATCTGATACGATCAAACGCGTGCTCAACACGTGTTTGTCTAATGGTCGTGATGCAAAAAACAAATGATTTACATTATAATACAAGAAATTAAAGGTTAACAATAAAATGTGAGCCGTTCAAGTTGTGTAACGCTCTAAAATATGCTCTACATAAATAAACCGTTATCAGTATTTGTGTAATAGTAAGAACTTTGTACAATGAGTCAGACGAGTGATACTTCGATGTGTTACGAAACGTTTGATAAGGTAATATGTGAAATTCTTTAATAGTCACTTATCGGTGTGTTTTGTTAACGTTCTTTGTTCTTCACAAGGACTATTTGATATACATTTTAGACTAAACGATCTGCTATAACGCAGTTCCAAGCACAAAAAAGGGATGCTTGAAGGCATTTGAATAGTTATAAATAGAAACAGGATTCACGTGAACCCGCCCACGCGTGCAACACGTGACTGACTGCAAGACTGCGACCCTATAAACTATAGAGGATATTTCGGTCACGTCACACGACTCTAAGACGTGTTGCATAGAAAAAAATGTCTATGATAGTAGAGTTTTTATCGATCAACTATTTATTAAACGTTATTACCACAAATCAATTAATGACAATGTTTGCCCAAGCCAGCCTTGAAAGCGCCCACGATGATGAAACATTAATAGCTGTTTCATAACAGTATTACGAGTTAGACCGGCGATGAGCAAGTTTTGAACCGTTTCGGCGGTTGTACCGTACAGTGCCGGTTTTCGGTTAGCGGTACCATAGCGAGAAAGTGCATGATTAGTTATAACTGTTGATCGATTGTTATGAATGTTTTTGGCTAGAATCTGCTCTTTGTCCTTATCTGTGGACTGCGGAAATCAGTACGGTTGATACATTAGTCATAATATAACCTAAACTTATGTATAACCTTAAAAGTTCGCGCCCTTTTCTTTATACGTCATTGTTCGAAATTTAAAAGTTGTTAAGCGTAACCAGGCTTTCTGCATTGGTACCTTTGCCTTAGCAACACTATAAAAAGTTGCCACACTGGACTTATCAATTACTGTAGCACTAAACCGGTGTTAACTGTCTGTGCTCTACGAAGCGTCACCACCGTAACGGGCGGTTACTTTTTGCCTTTCTTTCACCAATCGAACTTGTAACACTAATTCACAATTTTAAAAAAACCAGCTTGATTTATCAACGAATAAACAAGATGGCGCTTTATTTTTTTATTCACAAGGCAATCTGTTCAGCCTGTCAATTTTGTCTAATTTTGATTATATTCCGCACACACTTTTTTCCATCATGTTTTAACGATGAACCATCTCAAAGTGGGCGGCTTTCGGAATGTCCAATAAAAACTGTTTGAATAGTTATTTCTAACTGTACAATATAGTAATATCGGAGTAACGGTTACGGTTATATTAAAAACCAACGAACTGCCGCGTAAAACGCCCGCGTCATGTGTATTTTGGGTTTCATTGCGAAATAAAGTCGGTTAACAGTTATATGATCTATGGTCATGGTCATGATTCCAACTGGATTATCTACAGTGATCACTAACTGAAATGTAAGCTGCCCTGACATTTCACCAACAATGGCTGCCAATTAAAGTTGGTGTGATTATTTGTTGAACAGTTAGTCGGCGCGTAACGGGTGCGCCCGAGCATCTGGGGCGACCCACTGACACCGATGATGTCGTGTCGTGCCGCGTGAAACGGAACGTATCAATAATACGAGCCACACTCTTTAGCGCTATTACTTTAAGACCGTTATTGAAAAAGTTTCACCATTTTACCGGCTTGCGTACAGCACAAATTAATTATTAAAATACTGGTAAATAACATTTGAATGACTTTACATATTATCTACAAAGAAATATAAGAATTATTACGTAAAACGGTCTCGGTGAGATCGATTTTAGGACATTAAATTCTTTAGAGCTGTCTTAATGACCTTTTTGTATTTCGTATGCTTTAAATTGTGAATAATCCCGTATAATTCGGCCGAGGCACGTGTACTCGGCCGCGACATAGTTACAAATGCATGCAAATGCTTTTTTGAATAACATAATTTCAAATTTAGAAAGAACTCTCACGTTGCTTACTTGCGCGCCACGTGTAATGGAACGTGATTGGTTAATTCGTTTTTCTATGCGCTAGCTAGTGCTGTGCACGACATATTCGATTTTTTTTTTCAAAAAAGGAACTCCACTCTATTTTACGGCCATTCACAATGGGTGCTTAATGATCCTTCCATTGTTTTTCTTGGATAGGTCATAAAGTTGATAACAATGGAGATTGGTGTAACTTTTTTAAACATCCTGTCGTTACTGTGTGCATAATGTAGGCACGAATTTTCTATTTAATAACATAAATTGTAATCTTGCATTACATACTTTATCAATATTAATATGTTAATTAATGAATTAAGTTAAATAATCGATTAAGTAAAGGTTAATGACACATTAATCGATTGACATATCGAAACAACGAATATCGCACGGCTCAACACTTTTTCTGTTATGCTTCTGATTTGACCGCATTGGTAACAACGTGATCAAGTTGTGAAATTCAAAATATTATTGTTCTTTGAATCAGCATCGATACAATTAAATAATAATTAGACAATTTTTACGTCGACATAGATAGTCTTTTTGTTTATTATTGAATCTTTCACAATAAATCATATTCTTAATTGTAAATTTAAGAAACATTTGATTGGATTTCGCATCAATAAATCTGCAATATTTGGTTTAACCTCGTTTCGTAATACAAACAAGTCGTCTATCAGCAAAGGTAGTTTCTTTTTTATAATGAAATGCATCAATGATTCTATTATAAACATCCTTCAGATATTACCTAACAAGTAAAAAACAAGTATTCGCCAATACCCAGGAAATTGTTGTTTTGTAACGGAACAAATCCGGTGTAACCTTTGCATTTGTGTAACGTTAAGGTTAAGAAACGGTTTATTAATGACTTGGCTAACATGAAGGGTGTAAAAAGCGGTTGAAATGTGGCAACACTATTTCGCTAAGGTGATCCACGTGCGCGTTGCACCGCGGGATCTTGCGACACGCTTTTTGCAATCGATTTTGTAAGCGACACTACTTAGACAACCGCAAGGCTGTATGTTTTCATATTATAACGTAATTATTTCTTTTTGTTACAGAACCACATTGAAGATTCGTGCGGACCTATCGACGTCCGCCGAAACATGGTTGCTGAGTTCATCCTGAGTCAGCAGCAGCTGCTGAGCGCGGGCGCGGGCGCCGCCCTGGGGCCCGCCCCCGTGCAAACGCGCGCGCCGCCGCCACCCCGCGCGCGCCTATCCGTCTCCCCACACCACTACCCCATGGACCAGCAGCCGCCGTCCAACGGGAGCTCGGGAGACCCCAACGACTACTCGGCTTTCGACTTCAAGCGCAAGGAGTTCTTTGGTCAGCGCAAACAGCGCGAATTCATTCCGGACAACAAGAAGGACGACGGGTACTGGGACCGCCGCCGCCGCAACAACGAGGCCGCCAAGCGGTCGCGCGAGAAGCGCCGCTTCAATGACATGGTGCTGGAACAGCGCGTCGTTGAATTGTCCAAGGAGAACCACGTACTCAAAGCACAACTTGACGCCATAAAGGAGAAGTACGGGATATGTGGCGAAAACCTGATAAGCATAGACCAGGTTCTGGCCACCCTACCCACTTGCGATCAGGTGCTCTGCGTCACCAAGAGGAGTAAACTGTCAGGCAACGGCCTGTTCCCGCCAGCACCGCCACCACCACCGCCAGCGCCCCCAGTGTCCCCCCCGTCGCCACCACCACAGCGTGCTCCGGAACCATACCAGGAGAGGCTTCCAGTCCCAGAGGCGTACTACCCTCACCCCGCCCACTATGAGCCGCCCGGTTCAGTCCTCAACCTGTCCCGTTCTCGCCGAGCTCCTTCTCCGTACGAGCTGTCCTCTCTCTCAGGCTCAGGAGACGAGACCGCCGAACCGTACGCGCCGGAGAACAACTGCTTGCCCCTCAAGCTGCGCCATAAATCTCATCTAGGCGACAAGGACGTCGCCAGCGCCCTCCTCTCCCTTCAGCATATAAAGCAAGAGCCGGGTCCGAGGTCGTCCCCCTCCTGGGACGGCGAGGGCTCCAGCGACGAGCGTGACTCCGGGATCTCACTGGGCGCGGAGTACAGGCCACAGCCCGACAGGCTTCCTGAAGAAGAGGAGGCTCATTTAAAAGTGGAGCTGGCGCGACTGGCAACCGAGGTGGCGACGCTCAAGAACATGATGAACCAGAACAAGGCGCGCGGACACGAGCACTGAGCGCCAGCGCAGGTGTTGAGAGCCCGCCCGCGCGTTGCGCCTGGACCGCGCAGCTCCGCAGCCCGGCCGCCAGGCACGGCCCCGGCGCTCGGCGCTTCGCTCGTCGACTCGCTCGTACAAACTGTCTCTACGCCCTTCCCTAGTAGACGAAGTTACCACGTTGTAAAGAGAGTTATATTGTATGATATTGTGCAGCTGTGAGCGGCTAAGCCGTCTCGCCCATGTCCTTCCTAGTAGTTGTATTGTGTGCGCACTGTCGGTGCCGCAGCCCCGCTCGTGCTCGCTTTATAGACTTTTCGAGCAGATAAAACTTGTCTACTCAGTGATAGAATATAAAAAATGCATTTTTAGTGATGAGCTATATGTATATGTAATAAGTAAGAAGTGGATCTGTTTCATCTATTCGAAGACTCGATAGTGAAAATCGATGGCTAAAGACTATGTTCTTATAAGATGTAATATTAAGATGTAATTAAGTCCAACTTAGAACGTTATTTATATTAAGATTAAAAAATAAATGTATATTTCTCAATTCGGAAAGCCCGTTAAGTTTCAAACCAAAAAAAACGTGTTAGGTCCTCTACGTTTTTCGATGAAATCGCGTATCTTAGAAATAGTTTGATTCCACAACAGATTGTATTGAATAATCAGAATAAGATACCAGTGCCTTTGAATACATACCTACCTATATAATAGCTACCTAAATTGATATTTTTGTACACTTATTGAGATAAAAAATAGCGATTTCATTCATTGGATAACATCCCCTACTGTGTTTTCGTAATTCGATTACAACTCGAACTGTTCACGCATGTTCGTGTGGCGAGTTTGTATCGTTTGTGAAGGCGTGGTAGGGGAGTACAAAACTAATTGTCGAATCCTAAGAAGGCTAGTTGTGAAGTATTCCCGCTGTATTGTAAGTTCCCTAGTGTTGCCCCAAGGGCATGTGATAGGACTGAAGGGATTTTATAACTAAGTATTTATTTATTATTCGGACCGTGAAAGAGGATTTTACAATTTATTATCTTTGTATAAGAAAAACTATACGATATGAATAAATTGTGTACATTACAATTATATGATGATTTCATTTGCAACCCAATCCTTGAAACGAACATCAATAACAACTGGTAATGGTTGTTCACAATACACTCAGTAGGTGTCAAACTAAACAATGAAGTAATACTAACACATTGCCTGACTCACAGAAACATTACACTTATGCAAAAAATGACTAAATCCAGGTAATTGAGCAGGAAAACTAAAACAATTAGAATGGAACTTTACAACGAAAAGGGAAAGTACACTACACATAAAAATTACTTCAAGATATCCTTAAGGCGTAGCGCAAACGCTGCCAATTTGTCGCTAGAAACACTACACTTGATAATCGCTGGCCAGTAAAGCAACTGAGTACAAATTGGCGTTTGCGCAACGCCTAACAAGTAATAGAAAGATAATCAAGGAAGATAAGAATGCCTATGAATTGGTATAAAATCTAGTACTAATTGCAAGGTGGAAATATAGACTTTTTTTTTATTGCATTAAATGACGAGATGAGTATGCCGTTCGCTTGATGGTAAGCGATACGACCACCCATAAACAGTATCAACACCATCCAGCACCTTGAGTTACAAAGTACTGCGTGGCATTCCACTGCACTCGTCATCCTGAAACATAAGATGTTAAGTCTCATTATGACCAGTAGTTACACTGGCTACAATGTTCTTCAAACCGAAATACAACAGTACATGCACACTGCTGCTTGGTGGTAGAAAAGTCATTGTGGTGGTACTCACCGAGGCGACCCCTCGAATACGAGACCTACCTCAAATAAAAATCTTACATACACACACACTCACGCCTTTTATCCCCAAAGGGGTAGGCAGAGGCGCAACAAGTGCACCCACATTTCGCCGTGCACATTCCGTCCCATAATGTGATAGGGGGCGAGCCTATCTCCATATCGGGCATAAAATCCAGACTCCGGGCTGATACTGAATAGAAAACCCAGTATCACTTTGCCCGACCCGTGGATCGAACCCGATGCAGTACAAATCTGTCAATCAGTATTCATATTTTTTTATTTTCGTAAGTAGTAAATACCAAGCAAGATATAGTATGTAAGTATGTAGTATTCCATAAATAATCTATACAAATATTATAAAGCTGAGAAGTGTGTGTGTTGTTTGACTGTTTATTTGGTTCAACGTGCTAATCCCAAGAACTACTGATCCGATGTAGAAAATTCTTTCACTAATAGGAAGCTACATTACTCCTGAGTGCTATGGGCTACTTATTATACCGGAAAAACTTTTCACGCAGGCAGAGCCGCGAGCAATACTAGTAGATCAATAAAATAAAGTCGCCCGCCGCATTTGTACGCGATAAACTCATAAACTACCCAACATATTGCAATTAAATTTGGTATGGAGATAGTTCGAGACCCTGTGAAGGTTTTAGGCTACTTTTTATCCCGGGAAAATGTATAGCGGGACTTTTATCCAGAAAAAACTATTCCGTGCGGGCGAAGTCGCGAACAAAAGCCAGTAAATAATATATATATAAATAAATAAATATTATCATACTCATTTGCAAGTTTGAATACATGCATAGTTTAAGAGTATAGACAACTCCAATAAGACGCAAAGTCCTCGGAGCGAATATTACAAACCGCAAAAAAATCCTGAGCAATCCATAGAAAACTAGTACACATCAAAGTATAATTTTAACGTATCTAAATCAGATTTAAGACATAACACTTAATAGTAACTGGGTGATGATAAACATTAAAAATCACTTACAGAAATGTTTTTTATGATATAAATAAATGGGCCAAGGACTCGAGCACTTGCGTCTTATTTAAAGCACTTGTTCTTTATATAAAATTTAAAATTGGCTGCATGACGTAATATGACTGCCAATATGATATTTGAAGAAAAAACAACCCCATTTTTTATTTACACTTTAGCTGATTTTGATTGGATTAGGGTTCCGATAGAAATACTTACGATGACCCTAGGAAGGAGTTGGTAGCTTGTGACATGCCTAAAGGAATGCTGCTAGTCAATGGCGACCTTTTTGGCCAAACAGAAGACGGGGGACGGCGACGCGACGCCGCGCTGGCCAGATATAGCAGTCACGCTAACGATAACAGATTAATCGTAATGAGAAATGTTTTTCTCATCACAGATCATCATTTCGCTATACATATAATATCATTTTTGTTTTACAATTTGGGCTGGAAAATGATAGGTATTGAGTGAATATCGTCTAAAACATGAACACACTTGCACATCACGCCTTCATTCCCGAAGGGGTTGGCAGAGGCGCAACCACCCACCCACTTTTCGTCTGTGTGTCACAGCCCATGATGTGATAGATGCGAGCCTATCGTCATATCGGGCACAAATTCCAGACTCCGAACTGATACTGATTAGAAAAATCAAATATCACTTTGCTCGACCCGGGGATCGAACCCGAGACCTCAGCATTGCAGTCGTACCGTAATACAACTACGCCACCGAGACAGTCATTATTATATTCTTATTGTCTACTTTAGTTGTAATTTTCATGTTGTTGACAGACGACGCGCAAGCGACTTATTAAGAACTTTAAGGTGGTCGTGCATACATTTTTTTGACTGTACAACTACTAGCAAATATTACGTACTATTGTTCAAAGCAATGATTTCTCTAAATAACGTTTTAAGGTTATTTTATAGATAACGTGTTGAATCTAAAATGATCCACCACAAGTGGGACGCACCGCTATGCCAAATTGTAGGAAACACGGTCGATTGTCACGCCGTGCCTGCGTACAATGTCATTTAGCCGAATAAAGTCTTTGGACACAGATGATGCATTATTTTAAATTGCACACATACATCACGCCTTTTTCCCTTTTCAGGGGTAGGCAGAAGTGATCTCACCCACATTTCGCCATTTATATTAGGTCCCATGTAATAGGGGGCGGGCCTATCGCCATTTACCGGACTTACATTTCCAGACTCCGGGCTGATTTTGAGTATAAAAATCCAATATCACTTTGCCCGACCCGGGAATCGAACCCGAGACCTCGCACTGCAGTTTTACCGTAACAACTACGCTACCGAGACAGTCTTTAAAAGAAGTATAATGATTTTAAATTATACTTCTACTTCGTCCTCGAGATTAGCATTGAGAGAAGAAAAGAGAACACGTCATTCATTGCTAGTTTCTACTGACGAAGCCTTCTTATAAGTTATAATTATGATAGAACTTCACTTACAAGTTCGTTTAATCGTTACCTATACAACATAATAACAGAATTTGATTTTTATGATACCTGATGTTAATCGAATTGATTTGTATGAAATTTTAAACAAAGATAGTGCACAATGGGATTTTAGTGGACTACCTTGAACTGTCTATTATAATAAGTTTGCTACTATAGAGAAATAAATTTAAGTTTTTTTGCATGTAGCCAAAGGTCTACGCGACAATTAATAATAAATACAATACCAAAATATATCTAATACGGACTTAGAAACCGCAACATAATTCCGTTAAAAATAACACAAAAAAACTGTCAAGGGACACCCGGATGAAACGAAGTTCCTTTCGATTAATTAGTGAAGGAATTGTAATAAATTTTTATTTATATAACAGAGTGTGTATATATATAAATATATAAATATTTTCCTATTTCCGTTCCAATACATAAGTTTCTAGAGAAAAAAAAACAAATAAATACATGTGGCACTCGGAGACTGCCGCGGTAAAGCTATTGCATAGCATTTTTACCACAAATTTTGATTGACTAAACACAAATTCACAAGCGACGATAGCCAAGTTGGGAATGGAACGGTCTGCCGAGACAATGTCCGCAGGTTCAAAACCCAAGGCACACACCTCTGAATTTTCGAAGTTACGTGTGTATTGTTTATCAATTATCGTTCGCTTTAACGGTGAAGGAAAACATCGTGAGGAAACCTACATACCTGAGAATTCTCCATAAGAATCTCGAGGGTATGTGAAGTCTGCCAATCCGCACTAGGCCCGCGTGGTGGACTAAGGCCTAACCCCTCTCAGTAGTAGAGGAGGCCTGTGCTCCGCAGTGGGCAATATATAATACAGGGCTGATGATGATGATGAAACACAAATTCGATCTTACGCTTACCGCATAAAGTAGATTTTTATACGCGAGCAAAGCACGTTTAGTCTTGTTATTGATAAATGTCAGTAACCAAAGTAGAATAAATCAACAAAATTTGAAAAAAGAATGTTACGTTCGATTCTTTTGTACTCGTGCCGTGCCAACGCTGGGGAAATAGCTTCTACGCAATGTATTTAAGGTTCATATTAGATTAGTAAGAAATGGTTTTAATGACTTTAATAAATAAAATAAATAAAAATATACTCGTTTCAAGAATTATAGCTTCTACGCATTGTATTTAAGGTTCATATTAGTAAGATAATAGCAAAAAGTGTCGTGACAACTTTTCATTTGTTTTTTCCGTCCAGCCCCCTTTCACAACGCGCGATAAGGAACTTCGTTCCAAAAAGAAGAATAACAACTAAACGTCTCATCTTTTAACAATTCATAATAATTATTTTCCATATTCTATTGTTTGATCTTCGTCCAATAACAATGCAATCGTAAAAATTCCGATATTTACATTGCTCATATGTATTCTTAAAATGGAACGAATCTAATATTTAAGCATTGCATGACACAAATACTTACTTAATAATTATTTACACAGAGACGCAGTTTTATTACCTAAATTTTCGTTTAAATCTTTTCCTGCATTTTCTATATGGACTGTAACCTTATTACCGCCAAATCTAAATATATTAGAAATTGTTTGTGATATTGAAATAAAATCTAAAATGTCGTACAATTATTACAACTAAATACAAACTAAACACTCTTGTCTATTTGTTTCAAAGCAAAGATACTAATTTTTATATACTGTTGATTTTGTTTCAAAGGCTCATTCATAAACTCAAAGACTTTGATTAATTAATAATTATATACCTAGATAGAGTGACGCGCTGCAATGAAACTAAAACAAACAGGCCAACTTTTCATAAGCTAGTATGCGTGACAGCTGTGCCATACGCTATCGCTGCATCATTCTGCGTATCCTTGTGTGCGCGCATAATGATACCAGTTATTACATGGTTTCTATTAAAACGGGGAGAAAATTATATCCATGAAGAACAACAAAATTAGTGGGGAACAATTCGCCTCTATTTTTTTCGACGCGTTTGAAACGTTCAGTGTCTATCTAGGTATATAATTAATCAAAGCTCAAGGACTTAATAATTTTAACTACATTTATCTCACTAGGAAATTTGTATCCGCTCGGATAGCGATCACCGTACACAAGATGTAAAACCCGCCATGGCGTAAGTGTGTCACGTTCCGGGATCAGCTTGTGTATATCCCGTTTCGACCAGGCCGGCATAATTGGGTAGGCCGAGAGGCCGTCTGGTTAGATCGCAATGTCTATTTCTACCGCCAAGCAATGCACTGTTGTGTTCCGGATTGAAGGACATTTTAGCCAACGTAATTACTGGGCATTATGAGACTTATGTCTCACGACGAGCGCGATGTTATGACGAACGCAGTGGAGTGCTAGTACATTGTTATTAAAAGTTCTGTATGGTCTTGTTATTGTTTACGGGGGGTCGTATCGCTTACCATCAAGCGAGCGGCATGCTCGTCTCGTCATTTAACTGCAATAAAAAGAGGGTGGCACCCAAGACCGGTAAGAGGCCACGTCACAGTACAAATACTAATGTGCTACGTTTTCATTTTACATTATTCCCATCGCATTATGCAATAGGCGGCGATGGCCTAGTTGGGAGTGGAACAGACTGCCGAGACGAATGTCCGCAGGTTCAAAACCCAAGGACACGCACCTCTGAATTTTCAAAAAAGGTAATGTCTGTATTCTTTGTGAATTATCGCTCGTTTTAACGGTGAAGGAAAACATCGTGAGGAAACGTGCATACCTGAGAAGTTCTCTAAAATAATTTCGAAGGTATATGAAGTCTGCCAACCCGTACTAGGCCAGCGTGGTGGACTAAGGCCTAAACCCTCTCGGTTGTAAAGGAGTCCTGTGCAGTATATAATACCAAGGATGGTATGATTGTACAACTACTGGACATAATGAGACTTAACATCTTATGTCTCAGGATGACGAGCGCAGTGGAATGCCACACAGTACTTTGTAACTCAAGTCGCTGTGTGGTGTTACTACTGTTTATGGGCGGTCGTATCGCTTACCATCAGGCGAACGGCATGCTCGTCTCGTCATTCAATGCCATAAAAAAAATATATATTAAATACGTCAGGGAAACCATTGAACATTATTACTATTGATGTAATATAATTGTGATTGATAGTATTTATATGCACCCTTCCTATGTTGGACATTACGTAATCGTGCAGCAAAATTAATGTCGTAGGAAATAATTATTAATGTGCAATAAATATTTAGTAATGTAAGAGTTCAGAAATGTGTGTACCTACTGTAGGGGAAACATTGTAATTTAAATAAGTAGGTAAGTAAAAATAAATAAACCGGTGGTTTAACATTTTAGAAATAGACACACTATTAATCTATAGTAAGTAACTACTTATTTGTCAAGTTTACTCATCCACTGTAATCCTACTTATATTCGATCACTCAAAATTTATCAAGCAATGGGTACAGTATAAGCAGGTTTCTTTTTATTTTTTAACTTAATGTCTCTGAGCAACGAGAACAGTGTTATGCATTACGTTACAATCTATACACATTCAGCCCAACAAACCGTTATTTTTTTCAAATTAAATTCAATAATCCATCTAATCACGTCTACCGCCAATTGCATGCATGGGGAAATAGTGTCACTTCGAGGGTATCTGACTAAGAAGGCGCTGGGCAGAACGTGTTAACCATATGTACGGTCAGTAGGATCAGCCAAGCAGATCTCATCATTCATATAAAAACTTACAAGCCAAAAAAACATTTTGGCTTCATTTTTATCGAGTTCACAATCTTTAGTCAGCAGTCGCATGACGCAAGCGGGCACGTGTGCTCGCCACAGAGGCAGGTAAACACCTAAAGGCGGGTATTTCTGTCAAATGACCCGGTTACAGGTATGCTGTCACGTGGACTGTGTGACGTTCACAAGTCAGGTTTTATTGCATAAGGCTGGCAGGTGGGTCATTTGAGGTTAACTTATTACTGAATTTATAATAATTGGTCTTGCGGACGCTGTCTGGATATATTTATCCCATAAGTTTAGCAGAGAGTACCTGAAATGTGTATATTAAAGTATATTAACTGTTCTGTATTACAACGTGTTCACGGGGGAACAAACCTCACTTGCGAACTAAGCGAAAGTCGTTGTTACGCACCTACCCATATGATTCTAAAAAGAAATTTGAAGACAGCTGTCAAACTGACATGTAATATTGAAGGATTAAAGGAGCTCTACGTGTTGGATCTGTATCTCCATGCAACTGTTCCAAAAAGACCATCCTTCGTGCCCTGATGATGCAGGAAAGATATGACACCAGTGTCTCTGCTGGACCTACTGTACTACACTATTATATTTATTTTATTTGGCACAGAAACAATGTAGGAATTACATGGTCTTCTAATCTACACTAATATTGTAAAGCTGAAGAATTTGGTTGAACGCGATAATCTCAGGAACTACTGAACCGCTGATACCTGACTGAACCGACAAAGCTGAGAAAGAAACTTAATTTTTTATGCTTACCCTATACATTACGCATACTCACGCCTTTTATCCCCAGAGGGGTAGGCAGAGGCGCAACTAGTGCACCCACTTTTCGCCGTGCTATTCCGTCCCATGATGTGATAGGGGGCGAGAGATAATTTGAAACCCTGGGAAGGTTTTAGGCTACTTATTATCCCGGGAAAATATATAGCGGGACTTTTATCCAGGAAAAATTTTCACGCGGTCGAATCCGCGAGCAAAAGCTCATCATCATCATACCAGCCCTGTTTTAAATACTGCCCACTGCTGAGCACGGGCCTCCTCTACAATAAGAGGGTTAAGGCCTTAGTCCACCACGCTGGCCTAGTGCGAGTTGGCAGACTTCACATACCTTCGAAACTCAGAGAACTTCTCAGGTATGCAGGTTTCCTCACGATGTTTTCCTTCATCGTTAAAGCGAGTGATAATTCACAAAGAGCAAAAGCTTTTTTGTATAAACAGTATTATCCTCTTCGAAAGGAAAAAAATTGGTAACAACACACAACTGATGTTGATATCTGATTAAATTATCTTATATTTACTTATTCATTATTACATTATTTTGTGAACTTTAAGACAGACGTGCAAATAAGAGATAACTTTGATAAATAGCGCCTTTTAAAATTTTAATAGCAACACGACGCAAAGAGTATTTAGTAACATTATTATCACGATTAACCTTAAAAATAACAGTAATTCTATGTGATAGGTATGGGTTATGACTGATGGGAGTACCGAGTAGGAAATGTGAGTAGGCGTATTTACAGAGGCGGGGCGAGTGGTCTGTGCCCACCCCAGAATTGCCTTGTGCTCATCTAAGGGATTTTGAAGCATCTTACTACTACTATATTTCGAATATGACCAAATTTATCGAAACTGCAGGTACCTACACAGAAGTTCCGCCCTGTGTATTGTGGGCGTTTGGAGGATTCCGAGGAGGGCCGGCAGAGGACTGTCCGTATTTAGTTGTTTATAATCTTTTAGTACATTGTTACGACCTCCGTGATGGACGGCAGCGGAGCAGGTAGGCCTCACGCTGGCGTTGACGCCGAGAGCGTCCTTCGGTATGCGGGGGTTTCTGACCTCTGGAAAATTACACACACACTCACGCCTTTTATCCCCGAAGGGGTAGGCAGAGGTGCAACTAGTGCACCCACTATTCGCCGTGCGTATTCCGTCCCACGATGTGATAGAGGGCGAGCCTATCGTCATATCGGGCACAAAGACCACACTCCGGGCTGATAACTACTGAGTTTATACCCAATATCCATTTGCCCGACCCGGGAATCGAACCCAAGACCTCAGCATTGCAGTCATCCCGTAATACAACTATGCCACCGAGGCAGGTACATATTCATATTTTATTATATAATTTGTAATCCAGTTACTAACTGTAAATAATACTTACAAGTGTATACTTAGTAATAAAAGGTATACCTACCTTAAACGTCCTATGTTGGATCTCCTATCATATTCCACAACAGCGGGAGGAATCGTAAAATATTTGCTTTTTTTTTTATTTATTGCATTGAATGACGAGACGAGCATTCCGTTCGCCTGATGGTAAGCGATACGACCACCCATAAACAATAGCAACACCATCCAGCACCTTGAATAACAAAGTACTGTGTGGCATTCCACTGCGCTCGTCATCCTGAGACATAAGATGTTAAGTCTCATTATGTCCAGTAGTTACACTGGCCACAATGTCCTTCAAACCGAAACACAACAGTGCATGCACACTGCTGCTTGGCGGTAGAAATAGACATTGCGGTGGTACCCACCCAGACGGACTCTTACATATGAGAGACCTACCACCAGTACGTGATACAAAGAAAAAGACGAACATTACATCATCGAATACCTTACTAAGCATCGAAAAATGTACAATCATGATAACTGGCAATTTGTGTTAGCTTGTATAACTTCTGTCATTATCGCATTTGTTAATACATAATAAGTACTAGCTTTTGCTCGCGGCTCCGCCCGCGTGAAAAAGTTCTTCCGGGGTAAAAGTCCCGTTTTATATTTTCCCGGGATAAAAAGTAACCTATGCCCTTTCTCAGGCTCTAGACTATCTGTGTACCGATTTTCATTACATCGGTTCCGAAGTTTTGGCGTGAAAGCGTGACAAACAGACAGAGTTACTTTCGCATTTATATTACTAAGGATTATAATATAACATTCAACTGGCAGCGTGTATGACCTGAGGATTGAGATTCTGGGTTCGGTGGTCGGGCAAAAAGTGTTTATTTATAACAGGATCTACTTTGGATTAGATAGGTACACTTAGATGAGATTGGTGTTATATATAAATTGCATCACGCCATTATCCGTTTTCAGGGGTAGGCAGAGGTGTAAAACATCCACATTTCGCCAGCTTTGTTAGGTCCCATGTAATACGGGGTGCACATTCTCTCACGAGCTGATCAGATCAGACACCGGGCTGATACAGAGTAGAAAAACCCAATATCACTTTGCCCGACCCGCGATTCGAACCTAAGACCCAAACGCGACAGTTGAGAGATGTTATTGTTAGCAAAAATGTTTTAAAACATTCTTGAAAAATTTACGGCTGAGCCATAGGCTTAGCACTGGTTATTTGTGTGTAAAAAAAACAAAAATAAAGATTTCTTATCTGATATCATTCACTCAAAGTGCAGAAAGTAAATGCTATCTATACCTACATATAATAAAATCGTAGATTTCCTGTGTCTAACACTAAATATTTTTTACATACACTCTCACGCCCTTATCCCATAGGGGTAGGCAGAGACTATTTTATTTTATTTTATTTTTATTTTATTGTAGTACAGGAAAGAAACAGTAGAATATACACAAACAAATCAATACAAAGCAACTTAACACATAATACCAAAAAAGTTTCCAACATTGAGCGCCACATGCTACGATCTTGACACACCTCTTTGGCCTCTTCCACATTGGAGATTCATAGTTCTTTTCATTCATTTTCGTCGGTTAAGGGTACTCCTGACCTGCCCTTTTCGGAGAAGATCATTTATTTGGTCAGAGAACGTTCTCCTCGGGCGTCCCCTTCCAGCCGTACCATCCACATTCGCTCGATAAATACCTTTTGTGTTCCGTCTTTCATCCATCCTCTCTACGTGCCCAAACCATCTCAGCATACTTCTTTCAATCTTAGTCACCACATCATCGTTCAACTTAGGTACATCGATCTCTTATCATACTATTCCTCATGCGATCAGCAATGGTGACTCCACATTTACTCCGTAGTTTTTGAGTTTATGGCGTACAGAGGCGGCAGAAGACTGTGTTTAGGTACTATTTAAGAAAGAATAAATATCTGGAAGACGCGAGGAATAGATAACAAAACGTAAAACAACAACTTTCGAATTCTTTGCCTGTTTGTCTGTAAGTATATTCGTTGGCGTATAAAGCTAAAAATAATCATTAAATTCAAAATCCAGAATAAACTTACACTAATTTAAAAACATGTGTGGCACTGGCAAGCGCAGCGTCGGCCATCCACCTGCAAGGGGACAGACTTGATAAAGGTCGCAGGAAGACGCGGGATGCAGACCGCTTTTGATAGGTCCGTCTGGAAATCTTTAGGGGAGGCCTATGTTCAGCAGTGCACGTCATTTAGCTGATGATGATGATGATGGAATTAAAAACAAACAAAACGTTCCAACTAATTTATATTTTATTCATAATACATGTTTATATACAATAGACAGCTCGAATGTAGGGTCTATGACTCACAAAATTTATAATCTGCAGATGAGTCGTTTTTCAAACACGGCCATCGCAATACATTTTCGATTTAAATTTGATGTTAATAAAAATCTTAAATTATACAAAATAAGTCTGAAAATTGAAACAAGTCTATACCCACTTTTCTAAAAACAGTAACTCGATCGCCATCTATTATTCTGGTACAAACTTGACTACGCAATCGAAATTGTGAATCGCTTTTAGAAATCATGGATTAGACCATGTTCGAAATTTTACGACTCAGATGCGTCAACTTACACTTGATTCCAAAGTGTTGAGTCCACTGATACTCGCTGTCATTGTGCTGAGTCTAAAAACGGGGCAAATAAGACTCCAGGGACGAAAAAGGAGTTTTGTCGAAACCACCACATAAAGTAACTTATAATATACATAGGATATATGTCACTTATATGTATGTAAAACCTCTGCCTACCCCTTCGGGTATAAAAGGCGTGAGTGTGTATGTATGCATACGCATATTCACGCCTTTTATCCCCGAAGGGGTAGGCGGAGGCGCAACTAGTGCACCCACTTTTCGCCGTGCGTATTCCGTCCCATGACTCCGGGCTGATACTGAATAGAAAAATCCAATATCACTTTGCCCGACCCAGGGATCGAACCCGAGACCTCAGCATTGCAGTCGTACCGTAATACAACTACGCCACCGAGGCAGTCTAGGCAGTGTGTATGTATGTATATATGTATGTAAAGGGACCCGTTTAAATAAAAATTGCAGATAATTTGCCTATGTTGTATCTACTTAATCATTGTTTTTTTTTTGTTTTCGCCCCCTCGAGTCATATTCAGTCCGTTACACGTAAGTTGTCTATAGTAAATAAGTGCTGAAAAACTGTGACCAGAGGTAAGATTCTTTAAAAATCTTGTACAAAACATCCTTTGATTAATTATATACCTAGATTGAAACTTAACGTTTCAAACGCGTCGAAAAAAATAGAGGCGAACTTTTCCCCACTAAATGAGTTCGGGTGAATTAGGTAATTTTTGTTGTTTTTCGTGGATATAATTTTCTCCCCGTTTTAATAGAAACCATGTAATAACTGGTATTATTATACGCGCACACAAGGATACGCAGAATGATGCAGCGATAGCGTATGACACAGCTGTCACGCATACTAGCTTAAGAAAAGTTGGCCTGTTTGTTTTAGTTTCATTGCAGGTCGTCACTCTATCTAGGTATATTAATTAACCAAAGAAAACATCTAACTATTGATATTCGCTTGTGATACATATTTATATTATGATTACACAGAAGCGTACATACATGATATTTTATTTTATAAGGTATGTCATTTTCCATTTCGATACCTATTTGATTTTATTTAACAATTTTTCATCCAGCCGCGCCAGATGTAATACATTCATAAACATTGAAATAATAATTTATAAATTTAATAAGATTAAATAATTCAATTCGATTAATACTTCGTGTTACAAAGGAGGGTACTTTAAGTACATTTCACATCAAAACATAGAGGCACATCGAAATACAAATTAAATATATCACATTCGAAATCGTCTAACAAAAAGAATAAATTATAATGATCTAAGGTTCTTGTACACATCCCGAGCATCACCCTTATCTCATGAATATAAGTCATTAACCATATAGCTTGGCTGTTTGGCATTATTCAACACAAAACAAGCAGTCCACACGCCTTGACAGGCAGGCGTCGACTGACGGGGTGTCGGTCGTCGCCGCACGCGTACCCTATTGCTATCTCACTCGCACTTGTGTACCCGTTTGTGTTTGTTTGGGTACAGAATGAGACAGACTCACTCAGCGGCAGCGGTAGGGATGACTTCGCCGCAGCCAATGTTGTTGGGGGACTGAAGGGTCGGGAGGGGGGCGGTAGCAGCTCGGAGCCTCGCTGAGCTAAGCTCGTTGCTCTGCACCCACAGCTCCAACTGGAAAGTAAAATGTAATTTGCGGTTTAAGTTTAATATTATATACGAATGCGTAAGTACCTAAAGTTCAATTTTGCTATTAAAATGCTGAATGAATTTTCATTCAAGGATAGCTTTAAGTATGAACATAGATTCTTTATCTATACTTAATATTATGAAAAGGAAGAATTAGTTGTTTGTTTATAGGTTTGTATCTCTGGTACTACTCAACCGATTTTTATCCCGGGACAACATTTTCACACGGGCGGTGCCACGGGTAAAAGCTAGTCACTTAGTGCCGTAAGCAAAATCTACCACATAATTTTTGTCTAAAAGTACGCACACATTCAATCACGCCTTTTATCCCTGAAGGGCTAGGCAGAGTTGCAACTAATGCACGTTCTCCACCCTGTGTTCCGTCCCATGATGTGATGGGGGCGATTCTATCGCCATAATCACCATCGTGCTGATAGATTATGGTAGGTAATTAAAGAATTTTTTTTCCGGAAAATTAGCACACGTCGACATCGATTTGGGTTGAATTTCCGGGATCTATCTAATCAATAACTGATAGGAAAATTAGGATTCATTATGATGGAGCAAATATGTATCTAGATACTGGTGGTAGGTCTCTCATATGTAAGAGGTCGTCTGGGTGGATACCACCGCAATGTCTATTTCTACCGCGAAGCAGCAGTGTGCATGCACTGTTGTGTTTCTGTTTGAAGGAGATTGTAGCCAGTGTAACTACTAATAAGACTTAACATCTTATGTCTCAGGATGACGAGCGCAGTGGAATGCCACACAGTACTTTGTAACTCAAGGTGCTGGATGGTGTTACTACTGTTTATGGGTGGTCGTATCGCTTACCATAAGGCGAACGGCATGCTCGTCTCGTCATTCAATGCAATAAAAAAAATATGTTAAAACTATGGTCAAGTAAAACATCAAAACGACCCCTACGATCCAAGGCAGATTCTGTATTATCTGATCATATATTTTTATGTAAATGAAACTCTGAAATGCGTGTTAACCTTACTGTATTAGTTCGAAAAGTCTTTTAAAGTGCTTAATTTTAGAATTTATTTTTAATTTGTTCCAAAATATCACAGATAATTAGCATGGAGTTTTAAGGTTACCCTACCGAGATGTATTCAATAGACAATGGAAAAGCAATATAATATCTATTCACTGCATAACTCTCTAAACTTATAAGTTTAGATATAATCATTTTAATACCATATCAAAAATAATTAAGTCCAAGATTACAAAATGTCAGATAGACGTACTAATGACAAAGTAGGTACGATAAAATGAATGAAATATGGAATAGTCATGGGCGTATATAAGTGGGGGGGTCCAGACCCCCCTTTAGCTTACAATAAAAATAATCCGGGCCATGGAGGTGTATACGTGACTATTTGATGAAAGGTTTTTCATGGGGCGGCAAGAACTCACGCTACGCCATTGACATTTTGGTATCCTCGGACAAATGTGAAAGCTATAGCTACGCCCGTGGGAATGGTGACTAATTATGGAATCCTAATAATATTGACGTTAATTGAAAACAAAATTATAAAAAAATTATTTCATTATGACTATTTTACACCTACACGCAAAATCTATTCAGAAACAAAACTAATGAACGTTAAACAAATATTCTTCTTTAATACTTGTATACTAATAAGGAAAATTTTAGACAAAGAAATACATTCAGAATTAAATTTTAAATCTAACATAGAAGAGGGCTATAACATATAACCCCTCCGAAGCGCAAATAATATATGTCTTACGAAACCCCGAACAAATTATGGGAAAAACAATTTAAGATATGAAGGTGCACAAATGTACAATAAGTTGCCGAAAGACCTCAAGATGATCAAAAGTTTTACCGTGTTTAAAAAAAAACTAAAAACGTACACACTTGAAAATATCTGAGTGCATCTCTGGTTGCGTTATCTATTGAACAAAAATATACCGCACATCTTTGCTTCATAATATTTGTTAATCGTCGTTCTCGAGACCAATCTTTTTATTACTACCCACATAATTTTATGATTACTGAATTTACTTTGATTTATATAATATTAATAGGTATGCACATCACACATGAAATATAAATTAGTTACGCTCTTCAAAAACTACCATTTAAAAAAAATATGTAAATATTTCTCATTAAGTGAAATTTGTAAATTTCTTTTGGGAAATAAAGTTCTTTAACCTCAATATTAAATATTATGTCCGATGTCTGACGATTATATTTCTAGATATTGCCCGCGGTATCTAAAAAAATCGAATGAAAACAGCATTAGATTGCCAGAGGATCAATAATTTACTGGTGGTAGGTCTCTCGTATGCGAGGGGCTACTAAATACTACTAAAAACTCTGAGGTAACGAACAAAATTCTACAAAACACAAAACGTCCAGCCATCGACATAATGTCCAAGGCTCCATACTCATGAAATGTGTTTTTTATCTAGTAATTGATTTAGTAATAGATTTAGGCTGGCTTGCACGACTTACTAAATATATTTTTTAAGCTAAAATCAATTAAAACTTATTATCGTTAAAATATATTTAGTGATAATCATATTCAGCTAGTCTATGTGCAAACCAAGTCTAGAAATTACCTCAGGCGGCATCTTCCCAGGTGGCGAGCGGCAGGCGCCGGCGCAATGCAGCTGCAGCAGGAGTTCTGCGATGGCAGAGGCCGAGGTGTCGATCACTCTCTGCCGGCAGACAGCCACCGCGTGAACAAACCCACCGGGGCCGACGAACTCATGCTCCATGAACACCGTCTTGTCGTCCCAATAGATTGCCTGGAATGGGATGGAGAAACCATTGCCTTTGACGACGATTAACAGAATCATTGCTTGATTATGGACTTTAGACAAGATGTCTGCCTACAGTCGTTAACGCTAATTTTATGTATGAGAATGACATATCTTAGCGATAGACTTATCGACATCTTATGTCTCAGGATGACTAGCGCAATGGAATGCCACACAGTACTTTGTAACTCAAGGTGCTGGATGGTGTTGCTACTGTTTATGGGTGGTTGTATCGCTTACCATCAAGCGAACGACATGCTCGTCTTGTCATTCAAAGCAATAAAAAAAACGTTATGCCATTCTCATAATTTTGACAGTTTTTGTATAAGCGTTAACAATTGCAGAAATACAGTTCTAGGATACAGCCCCTGACGTGGCAACAGAAGCAGTCTAAAAAGCCAAAGAATACGTTGAGTAGGTATCTATAAGTTTTTTAATGCTAAGTGGAATATACATAATTTCATCCACGATGACGCGTGCTACTAATTCTTGAGCGGAGATTTTTCGAGTTTAGAGGACGATGATTATTAATCATTATATGCGTGTGCACTTATGTGTGTATGTATATAGATATTATGTGTGTATTTACAGATCCAAAACACCAGCAGAAATTTGCTCACTTGTACTGCGAACGATTAGAAAATTTTGTAGAGCGCGTCATCGTGGATGACATTATCTATTAACAGAGGTGAACCTGTGTGCTTGGAATGTGGCAAAAAGACGCAACTCGTAAGACGACGTCATTTAATTGTGATGTTTGTGATTGAACGAGAGACCAATAGGTCAGTCACGTGTTTGTCTCTCAACCAATCTCAATAAAACGAAACGACGTGATTTTTTGCCACATTGTATGCCCACTGGTCTACAATGTGGTAAAAAAACACGATACGACTGAACTGATGGAATCTAATTCTATAATTGTTGATATTTACCCCCATCATCTATTGACCCCATTGTCGATATTCACCTTAGAAGTGATGGAGAACCTGGTGAACGGCTTCAAGTACCGCCTGTATCTTATGGTAGCAGCGCCCTGGACGACCGCGCCGCCAGCTGCCTTGATGTTGGCGTACAAACCAGTTCGCTCATAGAAGTCGGCCCGAGCGAAGTCCAGCTCACGAAGGTACCGCGCGTTGTTCATGTGGTAGAGAAGAGTGTCGATGTCGTTGAGCAGGCACCACGCTGGAAGTATATTAGAGATTTACCATACCATACCAGCCCTATATTATATACTGCCCACTGCCCACTCCTCCTCTACTGAGAGGGTTTAGGCCTTAGTCCACCACGCTAGCCCAGTGCGGGTTGGCAGTCTTCACA
Source organism: Sphinx pinastri (assembly GCA_947568825.1). NCBI lineage: Eukaryota > Metazoa > Arthropoda > Insecta > Lepidoptera > Sphingidae > Sphinx > Sphinx pinastri. The sequence continues at coordinate 4,392,938 of OX387639.1, forward strand.
TACTTTCGGAATTCTTACAGAGAACTTCTCAGGTAGTTAGATACAGCGACCTAATTGTTCCATCACACACCAAAATAATCAGTGGCAGATCACAGTTATTAAAAGTCCATAATATTAATACGATATAGGCTACCCAAAAACCTAATTCAAAATACTTTACAAAAAACTATGTACAAGTAGTAGTAATATGTAGTTTAATAGTATTGCACACCGGTACCTATCCCGGTAGAATGTATTGGAACATATTTATGTATAATAACCACCTGTATATTAAGTACCTACATTCTGCAATAAATGATTTCTATTTCTATTTCTATTTCAGTTTATTTTCATCATATTCCACATTTACAATTATAAAAGGAATCTATTCTGCACGCCCTCAAAAGCTGAAATCATTTGTTGAACAATCAATTCACTGTGAAACATTCAAGGAACGGAAAAATAAACTGTAGTCCTTTTCAGATATCCCTATGGAATTCGATATAATTTTATGTAATTGACAGATCATAACAGACTTATTCGAAAAGGTATGTATTTTAATTTTCCTTTCCTAACGATTGAACTGGTCTGGTTATGGTTTATCAATAAACTATTCCAACAACTAACTACACATTATTGGTAAGAATAAGCCAATCAACTCTGTAAGCATGGCAAACACTTTCTGATTGGTCCAATTCGCGATGAAACCGGTAGGGGGTAAGATAGCACATAGGAATCGGCCAGTAATCTACTCACATTTAACTTCAGTGGTATCCAGAATGCAGACTTTCTTCTTAAAATACCTGGCTTTGGCCACGGTATACATCATACGCGCGAAATATGCTACGTCGAAGGTCCCGTACAGCAGCAGGGCGCCGGCCACCACCGCAGCTCCCCATCCTGGGATACACACTGTCCACATCGCTACCACCTGTGAATTTAACAAATATTAAGAATTTATTACACTTACACCCGTATTCACAAACAAAACTTAGAGGACGCATAGTGCTCCCGAACGCGTAGTGTCGGTTATTTCATCGTTTTCTTTGGCCTTGTTCAGCTTTGTTTATCTGACAGCCAACTAAAGCACAATTGTATTTCAATATTATCCATTGACAGCGCCCCTTTGCCTACGCACTATGAAGTCTGTCATGGCCTAAGGCCCGTATTCACAAACGTTACTTAGCTAAGGACAGCGCAATGCTATGATAATTAGTATATTCTCAGTGCTTTCGGCATGACAGACTTCATAGTGCGTAGGCAAAGGGGCGCTGTCAATGGATAATAAATACAATTGTGCTTTAGTTGGCTGTCCGATAAACAAAGCTGAACAAGGCCAAAGAAAACGATGAAATAACCGACACTATGCGTTCGGGAGCACTATGCGTCCTCTAAGTGTTGTTTATGAATACGGGTGTTAGACTGGCTTACTAAACGAATTACTAAGTCTGTTTATCACATTTAAAACCGCGTGTTGTCACTGTCCATCCTTTAGGATTTGACAAAGACAGCACTAGGATTAAGACCGGGTTTTTTCAACTGTAGTTATCTTTTTGTCAGGGTCTTATTAGGCTGGACGCTCTCGCAGAGCTTCGAGTGCTCCAGGTTAATAAGACCCTCACAAAAAGGGAACTACAGTTGAAAAAACGGGGCCTAAAGCATCTATACCAATATTATAAAGATGAAAGATTTGATTGTTTGTAAGGGATAAACTCAAAAACTACTGAACCGATTTTGAAAATTCTTTCACTAATAGGAAGCTACATTACTGCTGAGTGCTATAGGCTACTTTTTATACCGGGAAAATATTTTTATCCCAAACTTTTTCACGCGGGCAGAGCCGCGTGCAAAAGCTAGTATTATATAAAGTTAATCATATTGTGTTGTACAAGCCAGTCTGAATGGTAAGTAGATAGCTTGATCGTAACTAACTTGTATTTGCTTTCTAAATATTTTTGAAACGAATTTCAACGGATAATTTGACTGATTTATTATCTCTCTCTATGAAACTTCCCTGCACAAGTTTCAAAGAATACAATATTTCAACAGCAACCAGAAATCGGTATATTACGGGCTTTCTGAAATCATATACTTAAAAACACGTTTTACAGTAAAAATCTACATCTATCAAAATGTATGCATACTAAACTACATTGGGCGTATAAAACACATGACTCTGTACTCTTTAAGAGTGCTCTGTGTTAAGAATTAGCTCTAATTAAGTGAAAGTGATGCGACGATGGCCCAGTTGGGAATGGAACGGTCTGCCGAGACAATGTCCGGAGGTTCAAAACCCAAGGCACACACCTCTGACTTTTCGAAGTTACGTGTGTATTGTTATCACTTATCGTTCGCTTTAACGGTGAAGGAAAACATCGTGAGGAAACCTGCATACCTGAGAAGTTCTCTGAATTTCGAAGGTATGTGAAGTCCGCCAACCCGCACTAGGCCAGCGTGGTGGACTAAGGCCTAAACCCCTCTCAGTAGTAGAGGAGGCCCGTGCTCAGCAGTGGGCAGTGTATGATACAGGGCTGATTGCATTGCATTGATTGCAAGTGAAAGTGTTCAAGATCAAATAGGTAGACATAACAACATTTTAAGCAATCGCGAAAGATGGTCCTTATAACGACATGAAGGTCGAGCGTAAAAGCAACTAATCAAATCAAGAACTGTCACTAGAACGACATCATCAGGCAGAATGTCAATAAAATTAATAAATTCTACAAACAATATCCATATCACTATAAACAATGTAATAGCATAACTAGAAATTGTTTTAATTTTTAATTTATAAATTCTTATAAATTATAAAAAAGTGGCCCGTCGCGTGTCGCGTCTGTCTGAACGGTAAATTAAAAACTACCGAACGAATTTCGATGGAATCTGGTATGAAATTATTTTGTGACTCTGGGAACGACATAGGCTACTTTTTATCCCGGAAAAACTCTTTCACGCCAGAGAAGCCGGAAGTAAAAGATGGTACTAAAATACAAATTGAAGTTTGTTCGTTTTTTTGTTTTCAACGAACTGTTTTGATTTTTTTTAGTTTTGGGAAGTTACATTATTCCTGAATACTAAAGGCTACTTATTAGACCTGGCACAGACTTTTACTCAGGTGGATTGGCGATTATAAACTAGTATTCAATAAATGTAGTAGCGACAAAGTCAAGGCTGCGTGCGATCGATACAAGCCATCCTGTAATTGAGTTTGCGTATGCATCTACAATACTTATGACTTATTAAAATACGGTTTCTATGGTCATGGGTGCCACGAGGGTTTATACTTACTATTTACACCATAATCAGAGATTGAATAAAACATATTATCTGGTGTTTGTTAATAGAAATAATAAAGAAGTGGTTTGGTACATATTTGTTCGCAAGTTTTCATTCCCTTTATAATATTATGCTTTATTATGTATTATCAAAATGTCTTCATCGTTAATCCCATACCGAGTAGCAGTATATATGTATTATCAGGGACGGTTCCGTGCAGCTATCTTCGTGCAACAAGATACCCCGGGGCCGTCCCGCACGCGCCGAAGAAGGCCACCGCGGGTTTTGGTTGGTATGCCGATGTAGGGTGTACATAGCGTTAGGGACTCGATTCAATGCTCGCTCGGATGATGCTATACTCCCGAGTGTCGACATTGGGCCGTAAGATCGGTGAAACCAACATAACCATTCCACTCACCCCACAGTGGTGGTAGCGATAACGCGTTTTTTCGCCGCGATAAAAAAAGTATATATGTATTATAAAATTTTTACTATATTCTCATTCCTCACGACAATCCATTTAAGCAACTTTTTCTGCCAGCAAAACGACCGTAAATGAACAGAAATTTTCACCTCATAATTCCACGTTAAAGCCTTGAGTAATCCTGTTGATGCCATTGTAGTATTACAACTGACAACAATCAGGCGCACACCACCAGCTCTTTACGTTGATGTTTCCTCCTTTGTCCTTCGCGATGCATGTAGGTACAGGGCCATAGCTACCACTGTATCAGCCGTATCAATGATACGGGGCCCCCGGACTCTAGGGGCCCCTCTTAGCCCATGCGCTAAACTTAAGCGGTCACCCCAAAGTTCGGAGACATTTTTTGCTTTGAATAATAGGCCTCCGGACTCGGGATATGCGGAGCGACACAAACTGAATGGCCTATACTTAAGGAAACTATAAATCTGGCGCTGGAAGGACCCCAAAAAAATTTTCATATAGGGCCCCTCGATCGCAAGCTACTCCATTGGGAAGGTATGAACCACTAAGGGTATTAACTAATACGAGACTCTAGATGGTTTTGCAAGGCCTTTTAACCGATTTTTGAAGGAGGGCAATGCTTGTTCTTGATGCCTTTGCAAGCGCAAGGCTTTGAGTTGCCCAATTCACCATGCCCTAAGGCTGGTTCGAGGTACGTTTTTCTATGAATGTATTGCCTTCAGGGGTCGTAGGGGCTGGTACTTAATTGGTCTTCATCTACACTAATATTATAACGAGGAAAGATTTGTAAGTTTGTAACGAATAAACACAAAAAATACTGGACCAATATTTAAAATTATTTCACCATTAGAACGCTACACTATCCCTGAGTAATATAGGCTACTTTTTATCCAGGGAAATTATAAGGACTTTTATCCGGAAAAAAATTCACGCTAGCGGAGCCGCCAGCAAAAGTTGTCTATAAACACTGTCAATTTTGAAGCACAGTCGTAACATGGAGGGGTCGTGTAAGCCATGCACACGCCAGTTTCGTAGTGCTCTCTCCAGGATGTAGAGGCGTCCAGTTATACATAACTTAAAAAAACGCTTAAGAACAAAATTCCCATAGTTTCATTTGAACGTAATTTGGCAAATATTAAAAATACTGGGTTAGTTGTTGATTGCTGGGGACAGATCCCACGTAGAAAATTACTACTGACGGCCACGCTTTGGAAATGTTTACCTACTTGTTGTAAGACCGTGGGGGTCGTTGGGGATATTTTTTGTTGGTTTCTTAGACACAGATCCCCTCTGGAAAATGACTTTAGTTTCGCCTACGCTTTTAAAGAGTGGACGATAGCCTAGTTGGGAATGGAACGGTCTGCCGAGACAATGTCCGGAGGTTCAAAACCCAAGGCACACACCTCTGACTTTTCGAATTTATGTGTGTTTTGTTTATCAATTATCGTTCGCTTTAATGGTGAAGGAAAACATCGTGAGGAAACCTACTGAGAATTCTCGATAAGAATTTCGAGGGTATGTGAAGTCTGCCAATCCGCACTAGGCCAGCGTAGTGGACTAAGGCCGAAACCCTCTCAGTAGAGGAGGCCCTTGCTCAGCATTGGGCAGTATATAATATAGGGCTGGTATAATTATTATATTTGGAGAAGTGTCAGATCGTTGTAAGTGTTGATTCTGGATATCTAATTATACGAAACTCGGTTAAAATTTTTCTTTAGTTTACTTTGAGACTACTTCCTGTCGCGCTGGCCTAGTCTGCTAAAAAGACTGGGTACAGCAAATCTGTGTTAATTTGTTTGAGTGATGAATATGCTTTGGACTGTATCTGGATAGTGAAAGGTCGAAATTACGTTGATACTCACAACTAGACACCAATAAAAACAGTAGTTATCAGGAAAGATATTTGTATCGTGAACTACTAATAAAATTACTACCAAATATAAAATTACATAGTTTATAAAACTAAAAATAGATAAGTATATCGAAAGAAATATTGCTCTAAGTATCTCTAGGTACAGTAAATGCCCCTACATTTCCAAACACAAAATTGCTACATAAAAGCGTATGCAAAATCACATAGGTACTACAATAAAAGCCTTGTAAAGTAAAAAGCTAGTTTCTTAAGTGGCCCACCTCAGCTTGAACCATTCTTAAATCACAAGGAAGAGTTCCGAGAACTGCAGACAGGGTGATGCAGCAAACACTGACCCAAAAATTAAGCAGTTTGTCTCAACCTAGGCCGCTTCTGAAGGGAGTAAAATAGTTATTCTTTTAAATTGCTTATTAGATATTTTTCAACTGAATAGAAAAATGAATAATAAAAAATTATACAATACATTATGGAGAGACTTTTTTTCATTGCATTGAATGACGAGACGAGCATGCCGTTCGTCTGGTGGTAAGCGATACGACCACCCATAAATAGTAGCAACACCATCCAGCGCCTTGACTTACAAAGTACTGTGTCGCATTCCACTGCGCTCGTCATCCTGAGACATAAGATGTTAAGTCTCATTATGTCCAGTAGTTACACTGGCTACAATGTCATTCAATTCATAAAGGTATAAGTCATATTACATAATTGTTTGTTATCCCAAATAAAATAAAAATAAAATAATTCAAACCGAAACACAACAGTGCATGCACACTGCTGCTTGGCGGTAGAAATAGACATTGTGGTGGTACCCACCCAGATGGATTCTTACATATGAGACACCTACCACCAGTGAAATTTCGTAAAATAGATATTTCGTAAAATTTCACTCATTAATATTAATTTATTTTTATCGCTGAAAACAACCTCACGTAGTAAATTATAATATTATTATGTATTTGTCGAAGAAAGCTGATACTACTATGACAATTTCATCCGTGACGTAGGACGGATAACGCAGCGAGTTCGTCACGAGACAGGCCAATCAAATGTTTTCTCTTGCGCTCCCGCTCGATTACTGACTATTTCTCTTTTTTTTACGGGGCCCTAACGGCCAGAAGCCTGACGCGAGTCGGCTTTTCTGGCCACACCAGACTTTCGGGTGAACGCTTTAGGCGCTCGCAACCCTTGAGAGCTCGACCTTTCCGTAGTATTATAATGCTCTTTGACTCGACCACAGGCTCGACCTTATATAGGCCTCAGGTGACATTTCAATTGTCAAACTAGTTTGGCTAGTCCAGTGGCGACCTCACTCAGTTAACGGAAACGTCAACTCTAGCTTAACGTTTCTCTGAACAATCAATCTGAATGTGGTGCCATCTATTATCATTTGATACCAACTAATTTTTTTTGTAATGAAGCGCCATCTATTTGTCTCCGACGTATTTATTCTTAATCCTTACTTAATATTATAAATGCGAAAGTAACTCTGTCTGTCTGTGTGTCGCGCTTTCACGCCAAAACAAATGAACCGATTTGAATGAAATTTGGTACACAGATAGTCTAGAGCCTGAGAAAGGACATAGGCTACTTTTTATCCCCAGAAAATATAAAACTGGACTTATATCATGGAAAAACTTTTTCACGCGGGCGGAGCCGCGATCAAAAGCTAGTTATTTATATATAACTCTAGTAACTACGTGTAATATGGGCGTATATAAGGGGTGGGTTTTGGTGGACTGGACCCCCGGGGGTTCCAAAAAAGTTAGCTTCCGTTAGCTTCCAAAAAAATAATCCGCCCACAAAACATGTGCACATTGTAATGAAAATATAAAGTTTTGATGACGGGGACGGAAGAACCCACGGTACGCCACTGATATTTTGGTATCCTAGAATGTGTATGATATTAAGTATCAGCCAAAGCAAAATGTCAAATAGATATTGTGATCTTCAAATATGAAACCTTATTACAATCTTCACATATAAAAGATCTTTAAAACATTAAAGTTCAAGGGAGTATTTCGGGGATGCAGTACAAAATACAAAATGAAGATTATTTAGCGCCTATTATAAGCGTATAGCAATGTTTTAGTTTAGCGAAATCACAAGTATAATAGGTATTTATTATTAGGATAAGCCACTAAACTCATATCTTTATTATTATTCACATTACATTGAATAATATAGGCTTATGTCGTCTGGTACATTATCTATAATATTAGGGGATTTTCCAATCTAGACAGACTGATAAGGTCACTAGATATCTATGTTTAATTTATGGATTCAAGAAGCTACCTACATTGAATATTTGGATGTGAAAACTGAGATATATATGATTTCTATTATATAACTAAAGTTATTGGAATAGAAAAGACAGAGATTTAGCAATACGTACGAATTTTACGTTTAAAAATCGTACGAGAAACGAGTATATTTGTACGGTTGAATTTTGAATAATAAATCGTTAAAGAACTTTACCTTCCAACCGCAGACCAGCAAATCTTCAAAAACAAGCCGTCATGTTAAAAAAAAACGTTTGAACCACCACAAGGCACGTTCGTACGTACGGACACTCAATAAAATGAGAATATAACAAGTAAATAACAATATTAAACGTATTATTTTCGCTTATAACCTCAGATGTGGGATGTAGATTTTTTCACGTTTAAGTTGTGAGTGACGTTGCGCGCGCAGCCTAATCGATAGGAGCCATACATGTGATGGTTATTTTTACAATTTCCTATAGTGATATGATAGTTTAGCACCTTTGAGTATTTAACCTGTGATTTAACCTATACTCAAAGTTTAGCACAGCTAAGGTGTAAAAAAATTATATAGAGAATACTATAAAGGCTGCAAAGGTTATTTTTGTTATCATTCTTTAAGGTAATTTCTACGTAATAAGAGGTCGCCTAAATCCTATAGCCTTGTCGCTGCAAACAATATCATAAAAAATTAATTCGAATTTTAATAAGTACTACCATATACCTATTGAAGTTCTACTTATAAACAAACCTACAATAAATAGACTTCTAGGTTCAGCCCTCATTAGAGTAATAAGGCGCTAGATTCGAAACAGCCTCACTCGCTCATTATAACTTGTTCGTAGTCTCCGCATGGCCTCGTTTCATTGAGAACGACATATCCCTTTAAAGGAAACTTCGCATGTAATACCTACGAATAAATCCTACTAATATTAGAAACGCGAAAGTTTGTAAGTATGGATGTATGGATGTTTGTTACTCTTTCACGCAAAAACTACTGAACGGATTTCGATGAAATTTGGCACACAGGTAGATTATGTCCTGGATTAACACATAGGCTACTTTTTTATCCGGGAAAATATAAAGCGGGACTTTTATCCCGGGAAAACTCATTCACGCGGGCGGAGCCGCGGGCAAAAGCTAGTAGAAACATAAAATGATATCTGGTTTCAAACATGCCGGCATAATAGTGTAGTTGACTACGTTTTTTTAACACATTTATCAAAAATGAATGCCACCCAAAATCTAACGGGAAAAGAATTTTCAAAATTGGTGGTATAATAAGTAAGTTTTAAAATTTGGTAGAAGGGGTAGTTGGCAAATAACAGTAATATCAGAGTGTGTCGTCACCAAGTGTCACCGGCCATAACGCTGCGTGCGTGCGAAAGAGATAGTGCGATATTCCCACCACGCCTCCACTTTAACCTGCAACAATATTTGAAATATGAATAACTGCTTTATTTTTCAACCAATTATGATGCTGATTTCACAGAAGAATTTCTTGTCCGTATTATTTTCTATAACATATAAAGTAATTTACAAAATATAATATAGGAAACTATTATATATTGTGTCGAGAGGTGATTTCCCGTGAGCCAATACTCTATGACCCTACTCCACTTATCACCATATGCAGTGGGCTCACTTTGCCGTGCCTGTGTAAAAACATCGTCAAAAGACCCGAATACTGTTTTTTTTAAGTCTTCTTAGATACGATGTACAATTATAATAGTGGTAGAGTCACTTTGTAGAGTTATTTGTTTACAGCGTCCGGGTTGAGTGGGGTATCACCACTTAGAACGACGTATATTCAAGGCTAGGAGTTGCATGCTGTATGGTGAGTTAAATCGGAGGCCTATATACCCGTCTAATCCCTGTTAATTCGAAGTAATCGAACCTACGACCTCAGCCCCCTTATTCTCTATGACACACGTTATTTTTACCGCACGTAACAAGCGCGTAACGTAACTTATCGCGTTTATCACTATGGAAATTGGCATACAGAATACCATTTAACGCTAATTACACGAAGTTAACGTGACGCGGCCGCGTTACGAGTTAACACTGTCATAGAGATTAAGAGGGCTGGACAACTGATATAAATATCATGTTTGCCGCGTGATCAATATTCTAAAGTAGCAAGCCTGTAGTTAGAGTACTAGATGGTACCAATTTTACTTCAATTTTTTTTTTTATTGTATTGAATGACGAGACGAGCATGCCGTTCGCCTGATGGTAAGTGATACGACCACCCATAAACAGTAGCAACACCATCCAGCACCTTGAGTTACAAAGTACTGTGCCACTGCGCTCGTCATCCTGAGACATATGATGTTAAGTCTCATAAGTCTCAACTTTATCGTGTATATAAACAGTGTAAGAACAATTGAGTTTTGTTGGGGTATTGTAACTAGTGTAACAAAGATTAAAGCCTAAATTACACGCAGCGAGTTTTTGTGGCGAGTCTCGCCTGTCTACGGGCAAGAGTTTAAGTCGTTTCAGAATCTCAAGAGCGAGGCGTGAAAATTGCTCGGTTGAATTGAGACTGCCTCGGTGGCATAGTTGTATTACGGTACGACTGCAAAACCGAGGTCTTCGGTTCAATTCCCGGGTCGGGCAAAATGATATTGGGTTTTTGTATTGAGCATCAACGCGGAGTCTGGAATTTGTGCCCGGTATGGCGATAGGCTCGCCCCCTATCACATCAAGGAACGGAATACGCACGGCGAAAAGGTGCACCACTGGGTGCACCAGTTGCGTCTCGCCTACGCCTTCTGTCTAGTCTAGTCTATACTAATATTATAAAGAGGAAAGATTTGATTGTTTGTTTGTTTGCATAAATTGAATCGGCTCCGAAACTACTGGCCCGAAATGAAAAATTCTTTCAGCAATATAAAGAAGCTACATTATCAGCGAGAAACATAGGCTACTTTTTATCCCGGGGAAATAAAAAGCGGGACTTTTATCCCGTAAAAACTCATTCCCGCGGGCGGAGCCGCGAGCAGAAGTCTATCATTCATAAATTACATGTGATGCTGCTTGTTTATGAGGAATGATTATGCTTAAATTCTATCAAGCGAGCAGCTTACTCCATACAGTTGTAAAAAATAAAACATATCTTGATGGATAATAATTGAGGTTAAAATATTTCATTGCATTTATTTACGAGCTTATTAATATGAATGATGATTAGGTATGGCCGTTTTCAATAATCCCAATCGCTTTTTTGATCGCGAAATGGATTAATCAGATAGAAGACGTCAGTTAGAAGTTAGAACAAAATTGTATTAATCTGAACAATGTTTTTTTGACGTGTTTACAAATGACTAATTTTGGGTCGTTTGTTTGCTAGATCAAACAAACGAACAATGAAAAAAACATTGAAAATTGAGATGGGGATCGTTTATACAAAACTGCTGTTAGTTGTCACAAAGAGCGAATGCAACTTCAAATATTCGTAGGAGATTGTACATATACCTACATATCTAACTTTTCTAACTATAGGTATCTATAGACCGTAGTTAATCGCTCAACGCTTCCCATGCTGTGATTAGGCATTGTGTTCAATGTTCATAAGGTTTATTTTTATTCGTCCTCTTCGGTTGTGTAATGCAACATGAGCCGGTTTACCCAACATTTGAACTTCATGCTCACCACAAAAAATATAAGGTAAGGTTGCGGTCGTATTTTGTATAGAAAAGCAGCGGAATTCACAAATTTTCACCAAACATAATCAGGTCCATTATTGTGCATTACTCTAGGAAGCACTAAGTTTATGTCTAGGTTACGTAGTAACCTTAATACCTATAATAATCTGTGACCTAGGCATCAATAAAATACCCACACTTTAGGTTTTTATCATTACAAAAACAAAACGTATAGGTACCAACTTACCGTAACTAAAATTGATATTTTTTTATGACAGAACATTAAACTTCGCATTCATTTAAAACTCTAAAATGATAAAAAATACATTCAACTCAAAGTATACAATCCCATGTCCGTTTCGACATCAATAACGAACTGTGTAATACGTCAAAATTCGCCAAACTATCAAGACCCTTAAATCCGTAATATCTCTTTATCACCTATTCTCAGTTTCATCAAAAGGGGAGTTCAACTTACATTAGACGGTATGAACGCGCCATTCGCACACGGGACGTCACGAATGTCGGTGACCTCGGTTTTTAATGCTTACCTTTTCTAACTCGTTGAAAAAGAGCGAGACAGCGATACATTATACGTTCCGACAATCTGCCAAGCGCTAGTGACGTGCCAGGCAAGGTAGTGTAAACAGTGTTATTAAATGAAAATGCGAGAATTTAAGTACGATGTAGTTAGTTTGATTCAGAGTGTAAAGGATCGGCCGTGCCTTTGGGATAAAACTTTGGAGAGTTATAAGGATCGTGTTGAGAGAAGGACTGCTTGGGAGGAGATATTTAATATATTAGACGATGGGTACGAGGACATGTCGCCGGAGGAAAAACGATTCACGGGTAATGGAAACGCACTGAATGTCAGCTGTATTTTGCTTATCATGTTTTTGTTGTATGTAGATAATTCATAAAGTGTTTAAAGATAGAAATGTCGTTCATGGATCAATTTGTTTTATAATTAGGAAATTAATACAAACGTCTGGTTTACGACTTGGTTTTACATGGATCCATTAGCGTATATAAGGAGGGGACGGACCCCCCCCCCCCCCTAGCTTACAATAAAAATAATCCGGGCTGAATAACTGAATTTAAGCGTAAAATAAAACTTTTCAAAAGTTTCACTTTTGATGACGAAGGGGGGGTCTGTGTATACGTGACTTATTTGTTGAAAGGTTTTTTTTTTGGTGTCATGGGGTAAGAACCCAAGCTGCGCCACTGACATTTTAATGGGGACATTTTAATTTAACAACATATAATGGGGATGTTCTAGAGCGATTGGGCCTGTTTGTTCCGGACAGGTATGTGTGATGGCGGCGGAAGCCTGCGTTGGTGGCTATCCCGCGCGCCAGTACCAACTTATTAAAAGAGGCACCTCTGACGCGCGCGCTTCGCACTATCAACGTCGTGGCTATAGAGGCAGTGTTGCCGTTTGACGGAAAAAAAAGCACTAGACTCTTTCAAAAACGCACTAAATCTTGTGAAAATCTGGCTAAATAGCGCTAAACAATTTTTAACTTTATTTTTCGCGTGGGGGGGTGCTTCTAGCGTGAGCAGTGTATTTCCACCAGAATTTTTTAGCGCGTACTTATCACATGAAAAGCGCTAAAGGCCCTTAAAAGCGCTCAAACGGCAACACTGTATAGAGGCCGATATATTCAATTGTACTTTGAGTGAATTCACAAGGATAGCAACATGGATAATATGCCATAACACTAAATAATAATCATACAACTTTTCTGTAAATAGATTGTCGATACTACAGCATTGGGATAATGATCCTGTAAGTAGTATCAGTTGGTAAATAAATAAATAAATAAATTTTGGTATCCTAGGACCCCCCTATGTAAAAGCTGTAGCTACACCCGTGCATGGATTCGAAACCATGTCTCTCAGTACATACATAACTTCCAATCCTATGATGCATTCCATGGCCTACGACTCATTCCTACTTCAGACGTACCGTTAAACAGTCTTTTTTAATTCGGTTATTTTCATCAAAATTAAGTGACATTTACGACAGCAGCAATGAGTGCTAAAACCTTTATTTCAATACTTACCTTTAATATTTCCAGGTGAACACGTACTAAACAAATGGACAAACGTACGAGACACATTCATCAAAACGCTCAAAACGAAAATGGGTAGGCCGAAACGAAAATACATCCTTTACGACCACCTCAGTTTCCTTACAAAAATAATACCAAAAGAAGAAGGCGTATGCTTCGAAGAATCAGAAGTTCCCGTCTCATTCACACAAGAAACTCCAGAAAAAGTAAAGAAGAAATCTAAAAATGAAACAGACGAATATGAACCTAAGAAAAAGGCTAAAAAGCATTTTACTGATGCACCAACAACTTCAAGCAGCGACGATTATAACCTCAGAAGAAAGTCTAGGAGGAAAGAAGATAGTCCTGTTGATACTCACGACGTAGACTTCATGGAATATGAAGAGAGTGCTGAGCCTAGGATCATGAATGAAGATGAAGCTTTCTTTGCCTCACTATTACCGACTGTTGTAAAATATGACGAAGATGAAAGACTGGAATTCCGTATAGAAGTATTGTCTGTTATGAAGCGAATAAAGGATAAAAAGAAATGGTCTGAGGAACAACAAACGTGATTTAGTTTTGAATCTCAGTAGTGGTTAAGTATATAAGTAACTATTTCTAGATTGGTGTATTTGTTTAAAAATCTTAGGAAATGTTCTAAGAACATTTGTTTTTGAAAAGTTGCCCAATTACTTGAAAGACACGCACAAAATAATTGGAATAAACCTGAGGAATAAACAGCATTTGTACAGTCAGCAGCATAAATATCTGTACAAAATCAAAATTTCAAATCACCTATATACACGTAAGTTAAACTGAAACATTTTTTTTCTTCGTTTGAAGTAAAGTAAATTTCTTTTATTTAATTTTTGTGAAGAGAAAAAAGATTAGTAAGAACAAAAAAGTATGTAGGCAATTTGAAATTTTCAATTTGTCAGCTACTTATGCTGCTGATTGTACATGGTATTTTTTTTATAACTGTACGACGAAAGTAGACAATACTGAATGCACTTACACCTTTCCTCGGCCGAAAACACAAATAAGACAACATTTAATAGATAAGTTTTAATGATCATTTTTTCTGTAGCACTTTTAAAAATAATGTTTACATAATTCCAAGAAAACAATGCCTCTTGATACATTAGTTTTAAAAAATAATCACGGAAATCCTAAACATTAATTATTAATCTCCCTTTACAGCTAATAAATTTAAAAATCTAAGTGAAAAATATAACAAAAGAGGAAACGCGTTTACAATACTGAATATTCGTAAAATATCGTAGGTATTACACTACCTACAATATTTAGAACGATAACAACATACTTGGGTTTTATTATAAAAAATCGAATCTTACCACGTAGAAACGGCAGAAAAATATCATTTCCAAAAACGTAAATAAAAAAACAGACGCGCAGTCCGGAGAGACTTTGATTAAACACGAAGTTGAAACACTGAATTAAAATTTAGTGCCTTTAGTCATACAATATTATCCGAAGAATAATTATACATTTTCATTATAATCCAAGACAATCAGCACAGTCTAATGATCGTATCCACTACTAATACTAACTTATGGCTACTATTCACTGAACTATGGGCGTAACGTCAACCCAAATGAGTGCACGAACAATTTTTTCCAATTACATTTTTCTCTATAAATAAAACGAGTCCACCCACTAAATTCGCTAAGTTTTAAACACCGCTTTATTTACACATTTCCAAATCCGTCCCGGCAACGTCGTGTAGAGGTTACTCATTTATCGATTACCCAAGAAGATTGTTTTTATATTTTTCAATTTTATCGAGCTTCATATATACATAAGCGGTAGGAATACTGCGCGAAATGATACGTGTGGCTTTTAGCCAAACATTAAGCAAACGTAGTCCGCTCGGGGACTACTTACGACACATATATACCGTACTATAGTGACTAGACGATCCCCTAGACAAAATAATGGGGACAAAATTATATGTACACGTTTTACACTATAGATATCAAATTCACACTAGCTTAACGATTTGCTACGTTAGTATATATTGTTTAATAGACACAGCGATTACATACGCTTTGGAAACGTAAAACGTACAAGTGTCGCGCCTAAACGTTGGCACCGAAACTATCTATATCTTTTGTCGATAAACAAAATCTCAAAAATAATTCGAATGCGACGTTAAAGCTTCCATCGTCTTTTTAAATCATTCAATTTGTGCTTTCATTTGGAAGTTAGCTTAAAAACTAAATCTACCTGAATATAGTACAGTATCCAAAATGAAGGTACAAAATATTGGCTCACAATTAAAATGGCAATGCGCTAAAGGAAACATTTAAACTTTCTCCATCAGTCTAGCATTGTTACCAACAGTTATATTAAAATTAACAACTACACTGCTAGAGACGATTATTAACTCACATTATTGAGTATGGCATTTAATCACTAACAGAAACACTTAACCTACAGATATAACTTACAAGTAAGTTTTTATACAATTTATATATCAACACAATAGGTTATATTACATTAAGGATAATTTTAACAATTAAGTAAAATTGTTCTTAACTTTTATCGTTAAACAAATGAATTTGAACTGATCAGTGACATCACAACTTAAACAACAATAACCCATAAAGGCAATCTAAAAAGAAAATAACAAAAATAATCGCCTGTTATATCAGAATTGACTTATCAAAATTATATACAAAAACAAAGTAACAATTTTTACACTTAAGTGAAACTGGAGTGAAGAGATCTGGCCTCAGTCTGGCGCATGGCCTGTACGTAATGAATTAACTTAGCCACAGCACTGAATCACAAGTACACATTCACTAATTATTAGCATTGAAATCTATGTTGGGTTTCTTGGGACGGGCCTTTTTGGGTCTAGGCGGTGCGGGGGAGCCGTTGCAGCAGTGGCAGCCGCGCTTCACCACGCCCCGCACCGACGCGCGCCGCCGCCCCTCCAGCATGTCCGGGGACCGCGTCTTCCCCGTCAAACTCCTGTCCATTTCCGCTTCTGTATGGTACATCCGTTTGGGCGGGTACGTGCGCAGCGGTGGATGATCCTCGATGGACGGGCCGTCGAGACTCGTCCGTTCGACGACTCTGGCCTCTTTGATCACAGAATCGAGTCGCATGTGCACGCCCACGCCTGAGTCAGAATTAGTCTCGTCGAATGTCGGACTCCTGCAGCATTTATCGCTATCGCTACTGAAGTCCAAACGCCTGCGTCTCTCCATACGGTCGGCCATAGAACTCGACTCCCAAAAGAGCTCTGCGTGTCGTTCGGGAGACGATCTGTCATCGACGTCATCCCGCATAGGGCCTAAGTGGGCGTCCCGAGAGATGTCTTCTAGTTTCGACTCATCGCCCATCATGGCATCGGGCTCGTCGATCAGGTATTTTCCGTTCTTTTCCCTCTTATCATCGTCGAAACACACTCGCCTGATGACTTGAGTAGCGTTGCCGCTTGAGTGTACAATAGCTGAGGTAGCATTGGAGTGCACCTCTCTGGACTCAGCGAGGAGGCTGTCGAATCTGGAAAGTCCGTCGTCCTTCACAAGCACTGAGGGTAGATTGATGTTGTTTTGAGCGCCGGGCAGCGAGTCGATCATGTTCTCGATGTCGGCGTACTTGACGGCGTTGGGCGTGGCGGCGGGCTCGGCGGTGGCCTGCGAGATGACGGTGGTCTGCGGCGCGGAGACCAGCACCGTGCCCGGCGCGCGGTTCGCGTGGAATATCGTCGATGTTATGTGGCGGCTCTTTAGGCCGGCTAATGTAAATGGTTGTACCTGAAAAGGTAAAAAGATTATGGCTGAAATACAATTCCAATGTAATCTTAACCCTTCAACGCCCGCTTATATACAGGGTCATTTTTACATTGCATTACTAAATTAAACCACATATTCGTCTTTACCTCTTCTAACATCTTGCCAAAAATCATCCATGAATAACGAATATTATTGCCTAAAATCCCGGTAGTAGTTTTAAATTTTTTTGAACAATTCGTAGTTTAGCGCAGAGGCAATGCGTGTTCCGCGGTCGCCCCGCGCCGGCCGTCTCGTGCGTGGGGCGCATTTTGTAATTTCGATTTAAGTCTAAATTGTAATCATATTTGTACCGCTTGGGATTAAATATACATAATATTTCGTATATGTGATGTTTTAACTATCCTGAGCGCTATAATATTGGTTTAAATATGCCATCTCTTCCACACAAGTCCATAGACTTGTTGAAGGTATTAGCAAAACATTCGAACAGAAAGCATACTGTACAGCTTTCTTTCTGGACATATCCCAGGCATTCGACAGAGTCTGGCATGATGGACTCCTTTACAAGATAAAGAATACACTACCCATTAACTTTTACAACCTAATTAGATCCTATTTAATTAATAGATACTTTTTTGTCAGCCAAGGAGAAGCAACGACAGGGCTTAAGGAAATTCAAGCGGGAGTACCGCAGGGCAGATAATGGGCCCTACACTTTATCTCCTTTATACTGCAGACTTGCCGATACCCAATGACGTTGTTATGGGAACATTTGCCGATGACACAGCCATTATGGCCTCTGATGACACGCCAAATCAAGCCTCCGCAAAACTTCAGAAGAGTCTAGATAAAATTACGATGTGGCTGAAAGACTGGCGCATTAAAGCAAATGAAACAAAATCTGTACAAGTTACATTTACTACTCGACATCAGACTTGTCCACCAGTTACCTTAAATGGTGTCATGATCCCACAATCGAATGAAGCGAAATATCTTGGTATGTACCTTGACAGACGTTTAACCTGGCGGAAACACATCTTTACCAAACGCCTAGCAATGGGACAGCAGGTGCGTAAAATGCATTGGCTAATTAACAGAAACAGTTAAGTCTCAATGGAAAACAAGCTTTTATTATATAAATGTATAATAAAACCAACTTGGACATACGGAATACAACTATGGGGCACGGCTGCCAACTCAAACTTAGAAATATTGCAAAGGTTCCAGTCAAAAATGCTGAGGATGATAGCAGATGCACCATGGTATGTCACAAATGACAGACTACACAATGACCTTGGTATCAAAACAGTAAAGGAAGAAATAAAAGAGAAAGTCAAAACATATAAAGATAGATTGCAGCTACACCCAAATATACTAGCCCATCACCTTATGGATGACATACTTCCAAGGAACACCCGGAGACTAAAGAAAACATTACCACAGGACTTGCTCTAGTTCGGTAAATTATGAGGATATGTCACTGGACGTGTACCTCGCATACCACTACAGAAAATATAAATATTGCCGAATGTCACCTAGACAAATTGCAATAAACGGAAAAAAAAAAAAATCTCTTCCACACCACACGAGATGTCAATGTAGTAACATGTAAGTCATGCAGAAGTATGTGTGTGCCTACAGAACACTTTTTTCGTTTTTTGTTAGGGTACGTCATATCTATATTTTTCAATATCATTGCACACAACGAACAATACTTATGCCTCACACTACTGTGCACGTAGCCAAGATGCCTTTACACAATCGTTAATTCTAATGTATGTATGTTCCCATGATTCTTTTCTGTTTTCTATTATTTATTTATTTATTACTTTTATACAATAATGTATAAAGGTGGACTTAATGCCAAATGGCATTCTATACCAGTCAACCTTATTATCGCAAAGAAATTATAGTAGAGTGGAAATACCAGTACCTCTCCCTCCTCGCTTGGCTCGCTGTGGAAGGTAGTATTAGGGTGGGCTCTTGCGAACTCCTCCTGGTTGAGCGCGATGGTGGTCTGCATACCGTCCTCACTGACTGTTACTATGCCGACGTCCTCCAGCCCAATGTTCAGATCAGGCCGGTCGTGTATGTCCCGAGAGATGAGACCATCAGTCGCGATCTGATCTTCGAGGTCTGGTTTGGGTATGTGGATTATTGGTTGGGCTAGAATGATTAACAACATATATATAAAACGATAAAGTTAAGCTGAAATCGCAGTAAATCAAAGTAATAAATACCAGAGACGTGCCGGATCGGATGAATCCGTATTCGTATTGCCGTGACAACATCATTCGGTTTTACCATACCATACCAGCCCTGTATTATATACTGCCCACTGCTGAGCACGGGCCTCTACAACTGAGAGGGTTAAGGCCTTAGTCCACCACGCTGGCCTAGAGCGGGTTGGCAGACTTCACATACCTTCGAAATTCCTATAGAGAACTTCTCAGGTATGCAGGTTTCCTCAAGATGTTTTCCTTCGCCGTTAAAGCGAGCGATAATTCACAAAGAATAGACACATAACTTTTTAGAAAAGTCAGAGGTGTGTGTTTTTTTGTCACATTCTAAGCCCACTGTGGGCTTAGAATGTGACAAAAAAACACGTCACGTCTCCGTTTCGTCTTATTGGGATTGGTTGAGAGACTGACGTATTGGTCTCTCGATCAATCACAAACATCAAAATTAAACGAAATCGTTTTACGAGTTGCGTCTTTGTGTCACATTCTAAGCCCACTGATGTGTTTCCCGAAACCGATCGCCCGTTATTCGACGTCTAGAGGCTGCTTCTAACGAATCGATTCCCAATCTTAAGACTAAAACCCACACCATGTCCACCAACACTTACAAGAATGCGAGTGCTCTTGCGCATGATCATGAGCCGGGGACGCCGTGAACAACAACTCCGCCTCGGGGAACAGTTCCGAGGCGGACGGCGAGTCCACGCCGAGGTCTTCGCACTCTTCAGACAATGATTTCTGAAACGAAGAAACGTATCGTCGGCCCAAATCGAAAAGGTGCTAAGTACCATCGAGTTTACAAAGAAAAACTTAAGAAAATTTTTGAATGAAAATAAATGAAACAAAACAATAATTAATCAAAATCAATCAACATATTTACAATGATCGTGTTGATTCGTTCGCGAATGGTACCGAAATGTGATGGGTGAGTGTTGGACTTCGCGTCTTTGCACTTTAAGCCGACGATAATGAGATAATTAGTTAATTACAGTTGTCGAGGTGAAACCTGGCGCCAGCCGGGATAACTCCTAAACAGGTGAGAGTCTGTTCGCATTGTGGTATTCTGATATGAGCAGTTTGATGACGTAGCCTTGGTCTGGCGATTATTTTTCAAACCTTATTCACCAAAACCACTCAATGGAATGGCAACCTGACACCTGACGGATGGTTTGCTGGTGTTTTATCAGTGTTTTATTTACATCAGTTTTGACTGAAATTAACAGCACCTAGTGTATTCGAAATAGGTTCCTGGTCACTTTAAATACCTAGCTTCATCTAACGGACACTTTTGCGGGCAATTACAAGCCATTGTTCTTCCATACCAAAAGAAACAAAATAGTAAATGTTTACTATTGCGCTAAGTTTTCTCTGTTACAATTTGTGTTTTAACCTCATAGTTTTGTATGAGCCGAAGCTCGTATAGAAAAATGGCTGTTGTATCTAAGGTGTGTAATGACTTAAGATGATCAAAACAATAGATGAAGATTGAAGACTTCCAGACATGCTGTTAATTAATGAACTATCTAACAAAATAAAACTAAACATCTAGTATGAACGACGAGCGCATGAAACCATGCATTAATTTGTAAAGTTCTGTGTGATGGTTCATGGATACGGGAATGTACATTTCTGGATGTTTTTGCTGTTTATGGGCTGTCTCTTACTATCGGGCGACCGTCACGTCTCGTCAGTTATATAAATAAATGTACCTGCAATCGTAGCTCATGTTCCAATATGGCGTATTTGTGCCTCAAAGCCGCCGCAGACACGTGCGTCAGTCGGTGTTGACGATGGCCTTCCCTCTTGTGAACAACCTAAATTCAGTAATAACATCAGTATGCTGCCAACATTCAAGAAATACATTCAATTTAAGGAGTTTATGTTTATTAGTTTTCTTTTATTTATATCATACGTAATTTAATTTAAAATTTATGTAAATTAACATCAGTTTAATTTATAAGAAAATTTATCAAATTTAAAGCACAAAGCCGATTTAAATGTTCCATCTAATTATCTAAAATGAGATTTTTTTTTCACCGACAATGACATTAATGATTGCAAGCTGAAGCTTTCGATATACTTTTTAATTCATAAAACCGGTTATAATTAGACAACAATGACCAACGACACGATTAAACAATGAGATATCAAATAGACATGCACGGATATGCGGGTAAAACAACGGACAGAGACGGATTACCTTGGACCAACATGCAAAATTAAAAACATCTCACCAATCTAATTGAGTTTTAAGGAAATTTCATATCGAAAACAGATGGTAAACAAAGACTATTTGAAAAGAAGAGGGGAGCCAAGAATAAAATTCGATAACGTCCTGCCTCCGTGTGGTGCGATGATATACCGACTTCTATAGAAGCGACATTAGACCGCCAAGCGTCGTCTTAAAATATAAGCAAGCAAGCGCTGATAATGAGTTTTTTATTTCTTAACCCGACAAAAACCATACAGTATACTTCCAATTATTTCAAATTAAATATCGGCAGTAGCAATGTCGCGTCTACTAACTTTATAATCACGGCACATCGACACCGGACAGAGGGCAGCTGTTCTAAATAAACTGAATGCGTGCAGGTCTACTAAAGAGGCGTACTAAATCGTTTAGGGGCGTCAGCTCTACGATACGATCACCTGGTGGTAGGCCTTATCGTCGCAGTCTGACGTGTCTATATCGTAGCCGCATCGCGGCGAATCATCGTGCGAATCGATCATGTACGACTTTTTCGAGTCTACGTCGAACATCTTATCAAATATCCTTTGCGCCTCCATATCGGGACTGTATCGATCTGGGATCGGGTCCTGAAGTTCACAAATGTGCGTCATACACGATACTTTCCGCAGGCTCCACGTGTTCCGGAACTACCCGCTCTTTGGCGAATTGGGCGTTACATATTAGTACAAAAATGTTATTCAAAAATTCATAAATAACTAGGAGCTAATAGTTCCGTTGAAAACTATGAAAAATATGATAACGAGATACTTACAAGCACTGTTCGGTCCATGTTCTCGGTCCGCACCGTTTCTTCGTACGAATAGTCGTGAGGGTCGACAGTGTGTAAGTTCCACGGCTCCGAGCCTTCGGGACTTGACCCGCGTTCGGGCTTCACCTCTTGCGACTCCCGGTCTGTCCAAGGGGAGCTTGTAGCTCGTGTTTCGACCAAGTCGGGAGGGGTCGGCGCTGGAGCGGGTGACGCGGTGCTGTCAGGCGGTTGGACGGCTGTCGCAGTCGTCAAATTAAAAGCTTGAAGGTTATGCAACGTTGCAGCCGGTAATCGGACATGGCGGAATCCTGGACGCGCCAAAACTGGTTTCAGTCCAGGACCAATCAACCTTTGCAACAACAGCGCATTGGTGGTGCCTCCTTCACCCCCACTGCTGACTGTGAGCAGTTTCGGACCACGATTGGTGACTATGGCGATCTGTTGCCCGCCTTTAACCATCGACACTGGCAAGATGTAGTTAGCTGGCATTAGAACAGCTGTTGTAGGTTTTCCAGCGGTTCCTCGAGCCACTGTTATCGTCTGGCCATCAGCTACGATCACATTTCGCTGCGGCTGCGGCCGAGGGTGCGTAATATGAGGTTCATGGTCAAATGTTAGTTTCCGCACAACTTTTCGCGGACTGTCTTGAGGTGAGTGGCTGTCGATGCAGCTGTCATTGCAGTCGCCGAGAGAGGTGCCGCAGCTACTGTCTTCAGAGCCCATGGTTCGGCACGTTTCATCACCGTGGATTGGACTCATGTCCCGAGGCCCATGGCGGCGGGAGCCCGAACCTTTCTTCCGCTTCGAAGACCCCGATGGCGTAGGCGGATTATTTCTTCGGCGCGGCGCTGGCTTGTCTTTATCCGGAGAGTTTTCCACCTGCTCCTTATATTCAGCTAGTATGTACAAAATTCTTTGTGTGGTTTGTTCATCTTCTAATGGTTTTTGTGAGGACGGTTTTGGCGGCGTCGTATTTAGCTTCAACGTGTTTGGAGGGTTTGAAGACGCTTTAGGTCTCGATTTCGATTTATGAGATTTTTTGGGTTGAGGGGGTGGATCGTTTGTTCTTGCCTCTGTGGTGACGGCATGCGAAGTTGAGGCTTGGGACGATGATGACGATGTAGACGAATCCACTATTCCCGAAGAGTCAGGTGATCTCACATATGTAGATGTTGTAGGCGTTGGTACAGGCGTCTTTCTGTTCACATACGCCACGTTCAGCGGCTGAGTGTTGCCAATCGAATAAAACACTTGTTGCTGCGTTGCTTCTGTAGTTGTTGAAGTAGCGTTCGCTACACTATCAGTCGTGTCTGTTGACGTCGTATTTATTTTAGAGAAGGCGCCAGGGACATTCCCGTTCGGCTGTACGGTACTTCTCTCCTTCACTTGCTCGAGTACCAAGTCGAATTCTCGTAGTTGTTCGAGAGTTGACGTACTCATTTGAGATTCATTTGTCGATTGATTCTCTGGGGTTTTCTGAGGCCGCGAGTTTTGGGCTTGAGGTAATCGGATAGTTTGTTGTCCAAGTTGAGGTGCCGCTGTAAGGACTAACTGTTGATAAACCTGCTGATTCGCACCGCCAATTACGTTTCTTTGTATGTGAAAGAAGGACGGCCTTATGACTCTTGTTCCGGAGACCATGTTCGGAGCTTTGCTGAGCATCGGTAATTTAATTCGCATTTGCGTCAATACTGGCTGCGGTTGTGGGTTATGATTATTCTCGTTCGACCCACTTGCATGAGAATTGCCTTCTTGGGGAGTCTCTCCGTTAGTAGCTGGTTGGGTTTGAGGAACAATTTTTATTATCGATGGCTCTATTCCGCTTTGGTTCACAAACTTCACTTCAGTTTGTTGTTTTTGACCAGATTCATCAACCAGTTCTGTGGTAGGGACCGTAATCAGGTTTATAGTCTGCCCACCGCCGATGTTCACGGGGATTTGTCGGGTGTATATAACGCCCCCGTGCATTGTTTGGATATTCATCGGGGCTATAGTTTCCTTTATTTGCTGAACTATATTTGACTGGGACTGTGTAGTCTGTGACGGTGATTTTCTCAATAATAACGGCGGGCTATTTATTTGGCCCATGTGATCTAGATTCAAGGGATTATCCTGTGTAGGGCATTCAGTATTTTCACCGTCGGAACCTACTGACGACAAATGTGAATTCCCATTTAGTTCATTTTGTTTTTCTTCTTGGTAAACTTGCTTACCAAACGCCTGATTAAATTTTGGTAAACTAGTGCCTTTTTCTGAGCTTGGAGTAGATCCACCTTGCATGAATTTTGCGTAGTTATCATCATACACAGACCGCGGCTTCATTTCCTGGGATGTGTCACCGTTTGCATTCGCGATGTTATGTGTTGGACTTAACTCAGGGTTTTCAGGTTTCGGTGGATTCGTTTGCACGGGTGGAGTTTCAACCGGCTGTAGTCGCAACACCATGCTTCGTTGATGCGACGTGTTGAGCTGAATGGGCTTGCCATCGGCTGACTTGCAGACAAATTGAACCATTTTCTGTTCATTCCCTCCTTGAGCATTCGTGAGATTAGTTAATAAATTCACACGTTTCAACAGTTGCCCTGCATTATTATTATTCTGATTTCCAGCATTCACTATGTGAAGAAGTTGATTGCCACCTTTTTGCAATGCGGCATCAACGAGTGATAGCCCGCTAAAGGTATTAGTCTGAGACGTCGGAGCTGTTGAGGAAGTTCCATTGTTCGCAACGTTCTTATTTTGAACAATATGCAGCACCGGCGTTGCATTCGGCGAATTAATGACAGACGGCTGGGCGTTGTCAACTAAAGTGATTTGATTGCTGGATGTATTTTTCCCTTGAACAATGTGTAAAACTTGTGACGGAATCGCATTTGATGTTTGTTGGTTATTTTCAGTGTTATTGGTTTGTTTCAATGGAGGCGGCAGGATATGTGCTAGGGCTTGTTGCAATGCCATTGCATTAATAGCCGTTGACTTAGGATACGAATCATTTTCGTTCGTCAATGTTCCATCTCTGTCCACGTTTTGCGGTAGTATATTAAAGTCGTGGACGTCAGTGGTGTCTGAATTTGATATAGAGTCAGCTGTAGTTGATATGCCAGCTGCATTCATGGCATGCGCGATCTGATCATTTTTCTCGAGATGCCCATTCTGGTGTGGTAACGGTGAAAATTCTTCATTACCATTACATTGCTTTTCGCTATCGTACATCATTTCCATATTTGGCGGAGGTTCCGGAGACATCTCCGCGTTATTTACCTCATACGAGTAATCAACGTTATTAATGATTTCTTGATCCTGTATATCACAATTATGGTCCAACATTTCATTTGAGTCCATTTTTTCTTCCTCCTCCATTAACTCAATTTTAACCACGGATTTTATCTCCGTTTGTATGGGTATATTCTCGTTTATTATCGGTATATTGGATGATTCCTGATATTCGTAATGTGTCAATTGATCGTGATGTTCGTACTCGTGCACCATTGGCAGAGTTATGTCAGCTGTAGTCAATTCGGTATACTCAGTTTTGATGGTTGTTAATTGATCGCCATGCAGACTGTTTTCCGCGGAGCATTGAGGTGGACTTGCGTCTGATACCTGGGTCACCCGTGGGTCGCAAGTGACGGGGTTTTGAGCAGCAGCACTCACAGGCGGCTGACCGACTTGCACGACTTGAACTGTCATTTCAATCGGAGAAGGATTAATCAAATCGCAACAATTCAAACCGAATGGAAATTCTGTCACGTCATGATCATTGAAGTCTTTGTTACATTTCCCGTAATCTTGCATTGAATTCAATTCAATGGCTGATTTATTGAAAAAATCTTTTACTTTATTTTTTAACTCAAGAGAGGTGTAATAAAGGTTAATACCATCAATGAAATCACGTTTTGTATTTTCTCTAGTGTTTTGTGGGTGACAAAAATAATTATTATTTTCGGACTGTAAAACCGGCTGATTTTGTTTTACGTCCGACAGAGTCGCAGCCGATACTTCAGAAACATCTTCCCTGTCTTCCAAATTTTGTATGACTCTGCCGGACCTCTCACCAAAACCCATATTGAAATTGGTTTCTTTAATTTCGTCTACATGATTATTTATTTCAACATCTTCGAAAACCAATTCATCTGCCAATGTTTGCGATGTTCTATTTTTTGACTTCTGGGTATTATTTAAATCGAGAAATAGTAGATCTTCATTGTCATTTTCCATCTGATTTTCAAATACTGTAGTGTTCGTAATGGGCCAATTTTTCAAAAGCTCATGAACATCTATATTTTCTTTGTGAAAAGGTCGAGAATATGAAAATTTCAATGAACTATTATAATCAAATAAACCCTTATATTCTTTGCAATAGGTAGTGTCTGTCTCGGGCGATGCGTTAAATTTTGGACTGTCAATATTTTTACTTTTTCTATATCGTTTTCCGTTAAATTTAAGATCAGTCAAATCTCTTTTCCGTTTTACGTTCCTCCTGGTTTTTCTTTCGCACGCACTTGTTGGATTTTGAACTTCACAGTTTTTACTGTAAGTATTCTTCGGTATAAGCAAAGTGAAGGTATCGTTTAAATCACAATTTTCGCCAATAGAAGCATTAGTTTCCTGTTTTGCAACGTCGATGTTTGATTCACAAATATTTTTAGTGTTTTGGTTAGACTGATTGTAATCTGTTATCATCGGAATATCACTAACATAATCGTGATCGCCAATCATTCTCAATTTATGCTCCCCATTCAATGAATTGTGTTGCATTGAATAATCCTTTTCAACAATATTTTGCTCTTTGCTTGTTATTTGATCTGCGGTTGGTATGTTGTCGAGATGTTTAGTTATTTCCTGATATTTTTGAACATCTTTGGTAGTATTTTCAGGTTTTAAAGTTTCGTTAATGCACATCTCTGACTTGGTTTCAAAATGTTGCACATCAGTAGAAGACTCAACTAGATCTTTATAATCTTGCTTTGTTGATTTATTGACATCAACATCATTGACAGCAGTTTGAAATTCTTCGTCTTGTTTTTCAATTGCCAATTCTGAATGGGGAGCAATGATTTTAGAGTCCACAGTTTCAAGAGATTCATTAGTGCTTTCGTCATAAACAAATTTTTCGTCTTCTTCACAACGTTCCACGTCAACAGAAATCTCGAAACGGTAATTACTTTCATTTTCCGTCGCATCAGTTTTAATTACGTCCATTATATTATGTTGCATTGTTCCCGCTTCTTCCCGAAGCTTGTCGATAATATCGTCAAGTTCAGAACGGGTCTCAGTGGGTTTATTTTCCAAAGAGTCCATAGATTCATTTGGATTATCTTTATCACTATCAGACTTTTGAACCACAGTGTCACAATGTTTCACATACATAGTGGGCTCGTAGTAATAATTATTATCCACATCTTTTTCATCAATTTTGTTCTCTTCAATCGTATTCTGATTCGTTGTAACTGACTCTGGTAGTGATTCAGCATCTGTTTCATCGTCTTGTGTACAGGTGTCAACGACCGCATACACCATAGTCGGAGTGGGATCTGTTGTCATTCCCATGTCTTTTGTATTAGCTGCAACAATTTGACATGACTTATGATCGTTATTTTCTTTTATATTGCTCTTATTTATTACATTCATTTCTAATTTGTCATTCGTTATCACACTCGTATTATCATCAGAATTGATTTCATTCAACTCAAGGTTTGAATCTTCAATTTTATTTGACTTCTTTGGCATATTTATTTCGCAATCATTTACATCTGTAGAAATACTTGCTGGGATGATATCGTCCTTTATAGAAAGAAGCGTCCCAGTTCTATTCTCAACAATTACATTTTCTTTTATTGTTTGCAATTCTTCTTCTTGCTGTACTTCAGTTATCTTAGCTGTATATTCAGGCTCTGAATGGGCCTCAGTTAATTCGCTGTCTGAAGTTACAATAGACATATTCGGAATATTAATGTCATCATCAAAATTGTCTGACAAAATAGAATAAGATTCATCACTATGAGAAGTGCTATCATTTTCAATATTTTCCTCTTCGTTTAAAAGAACTGGACTAGGTTTGTTTCCTTTGATTTCGTCTTTTTGCAATATTTCCAATACTTCATACACCTCAACAGACGTATTGTCGGACTCTGGGTTTGCCATAATGGGAACACTATTGGAGTTTTTAATAGGTTCATTTGTAGAAACCAAGGCGTCACATTTTTCTATTAAAGTTGCATGATCATCAGTTTGCCCTGTAGTTAAAGGAGGTTGTTCATATATGTTTTCATCGATTGTAGTTTCTGTCAATATTTCTATTTTTTTATGGGACAGTGAACTGTGCTGTGGACAGTTAGGTATCACAGTTTCAATATTTTCATCGTTATCTTGGCTTTGTGTGCAATGAGTATTATTATTTTCTAAGTCATTCGAAACTGTAACACTATCGATATTTTCTTTCAACGGTTCAATATCTAGCGCAGCATCCTCGTTTTTTAAGACAAGTTCGAGTATTTTAATACCATTATTAGGAGTAATTATTTTATCATCACTGTTTCTAAACACGTAAAATGAGTCATGTACATTAAGATCGTTGCCATCTTGGGGCTGCACATTTTCATTGCAAATCTCTTTACATGGAAGTAAACAATCAGTTTGCGCGCCGTCAGAGTTCGTTAAGGTTATTAATGTAGAAAGTGTTAAATCGACGTCCATGGGTCTAGAGTCTTCGGTATGTGATAGCGAAGCTTTGTCGAGTTTTTCGAAATTGGTTTGAACATCAACATCAAGTTTTTCACTTAAAACATTATCATCTAAAGTATTGTTGTTACTTTCAACTGTATTTAAGTTAGCTTGGTGCTTATAAGGGGCAACACTGTACACTGTAGGGCTTTCTTGTTCAGATTTTGTGTTAGATTCTTCATTAACACTAGCCGACTGAAGAATATTTTTATCGTTAATATCATTCTCAGCCGTATCCATTTTAACATCTTGATTATTTTGTGTTAAAATATCGTCTTCACTATCACTGCCAACATTCTTCGTGTTTATTACTCGTCGATCGTTAGGTATTGAGGGCGTTATATTTTCTGGCTTTGGAGAGTCGTTACCAATTTCGATAAATTGATCCAGTTTCGTCGCAGCTTCTACTGCAGTGTTTAATTTTGGTATCTTGCTTAAAACCATTTTCCCTTGTGTTTTCAATTTTCTCTTTAACAAATGAGAGAATTTTCTCGACGCGTAATATTTTGGAATATTAGCTATAAATCGTGGGAAGTTATAGTTCAATCCAGGGTTATTTTGAAAGTATTTCAGTAAAAGCATTTTCAGGTCGGCTGGATTATAAGATGGATTACTAATTGTAGGTAGAGCTTCATTTAAGTCTGTGCATGCTACTTGTACATGTCTAAAGCCATTTTTCGGAGCCACGCATTTATTTATGATCGCAAATTGCGAAAAGATAGGCTTCGTTTCTAGCCACAAAGATTTACACATATAATTATCTGGTTGCATGCTTTGTTTTTCTTGATACATTTCTCGTTTTTCGATGGTTTGGTTGTATGACTTTGCAATCAAGTCATAAGCTTCCATAACAGGTGAAGTTCTTCCATTTGCTGTTTCTTGTAAACACGAAGGAGTAGGTTTCAATTGTTTTTCATGCTCTTCATTTCCCGCTTTCAAAGTACAAGAATTTACATCATTTATCTTGTTAGTTTCAATTCGTATCAGATCAACGTAACATTTTTGTTTCAATGCTTTTTGAGTTTCATATTTCTTTACAAGTTCATCACAGTTAAT
Source organism: Sphinx pinastri (assembly GCA_947568825.1). Lineage (NCBI taxonomy): Eukaryota > Metazoa > Arthropoda > Insecta > Lepidoptera > Sphingidae > Sphinx > Sphinx pinastri. The sequence goes on from OX387639.1 coordinate 4,423,264, forward strand.
AAGCTTTACATAGCAATTCATGTTCAAAGCTTTCAATGGATCAACATTTTCTATCTTCTCATAATTTGGAACTTCTTCTTTGCAAGTAATTTTGTCCACGAAACTTTCATTTGACGAATCGTCAATCTGTATTATTTCTGACTCCTGAATTGGAGTATTATTTATCTGTAGCTGAATCGGGTTACGTCTAAGCCCCCGCGTAGTTTTGTTTGTTTCAGGATATATTTGTTTGTTGCATATATCTTTAGGCGCCTCTGTTTTTTCATCAATGTTTGCCATTTGTTTGTTAATTCGTATTAAATTAACTTTACATTTTTCTTTAAATTTTTTCTGATGACTTAAAAATACTCCATTTGGTAAAGGTGTTATTTTACACTTGCCAAATTCAGTTTCGAAATACTGTATCACCTCCTCATCTTCGTCGTCACTAAGCAAGTTAATAGTCTCAACCAAGTTAGGTGTAATTTTTGGCTCTAGGTTTATTTCTTGAATACGAGTTTCAACTATCTTGTTTGGGTTATCCGCAGACGCTGTTGAAACTTGTTTTATGTTCAATGTATAACATTTTTTATCAGTTAGACTGCTCAATAGCAAAGTTTTCAACGAAGGATCCTCAAATAATGCATCGAAATTAAGTAGCACCCTTCCATGTACGGTAGCTTTAAATGTTCTGCCATTTGGTAATCTTATTCTTAGACATTGCTTCAGGGGGTCTTTAGGGCCATCCAATATTTGTTCTATTTTAATACTGTCTTTATAATGCTGAGGTATTTCAGGTCCATTTTCTACTTTTTTTGTAGAGGACGTCGAGTTATCTACTGTTTTTGGCTGTTTATCATCCACAAGATTACTAAACTTTTTACTGTCCGGTGAACTAGTTATATCTTTTAGTTCAGGAGAAGATTGCTTTTCAACAATCTGAGATGGGACATCATCTGTAACTTGTATTGTTTCGACCTCTTCATTGATTTGACGGTAATTCTGGTCAACATCACGAATTATTTGTTTTTCTTTGTCCTCAGTGACTTTCTCTTGTTCTAACTCTTCTGGAAAATGTTTGTGTACGTTCTCTTCGGTGATGTCCTTTTGTGCCGTCCCTTCCAAGATTTGTTTTCCTTGAGCATCGTCAATGATTTCCTTTTGTCCGAACTCTACGGAGGTTTGGTTTCGTTCCAATTCTTCAGAAGTTTGCTTTTGTTCAGTATCTGAGTATTTTTTAAACTCATTAGTGATTTTTCTTTGGTTCATCTCATTTTCTACGTCTTTTCGTTCTATCTTTTCTGAGGTTTCCTTTTGTCCGTCAGCGAAATTTTCCCGTTCAACGTTTTCTGTATTCTGTTTTTGTTTTAAGTCTAGGGTGACTTCCTCTTCTTTTAATTTTTCCTCTTCTGTCTTGTCTTTTTGCTTGTTAGATTTTGCTAACTCTATCTCAGAGATTACTTGCTTGAAAAATGGAGCATTATTTTTGTCCAAACCAAGTGCGGTAAGGTTAGTTTGTGTAATTACATTTTCCTCCGGGGCAGTGGCATTTTCATCTTCTCCGTTTATTTCACTTACCTTTTGAGATATTTGCCTGTTACTTGACGCATTTACGTTAATCGCGAAGTTTTCTTTCAATTTAGAAGATAACTCATTGTTCGGGGTCATTTTTTCCTTTTCGAGTACGGTTTCCACGTCGGTTGATGTCAATACAGGTATTGGTGATGCTGTATTTTCTTTGTGGAACTCAGCAGCAAGGAGTGCTCTTTCTTTAATGATATTTTCAAAAGAGACAGTGTCACACGAAAATTGTGTTAGATCATCAAATAACTCTGTTTCAACAGGTTTAGGCCCTATCTGGACAGTTTCTTCCGAGACACTATCAAGCAACTCTGTTGATCCTTGGTAATGAACGATTTTGTCAATATCAGAAGCATCTGGCAGAATAGTTTCTTCTGATTGGAAAATTTTAGGTATTTTTGAGCCTAATAACTCGTCTTCAATATCAAGAAAATCCAAGTTGTTGGAAATATTGATCCGCTGTAAAATCTTTTCTTTCGTTTTCTTTTGAGTTTTTGCAATACCCTTCGACTTCTTGGATATTTTTTCTTTCTTCTTTTTTTCGATACCTTTATTGGTGTATGTGGGCTTAGGCTTTTTCGGGGCTCGCTTTCTTGCTCTTGGTTTAGAAATTTCCTTATCATTCTCAATCACGGGAGAACCTATATCAGAAGTAAGATCGTCTTTCAATATTAAATTGTCCTTCCTGCTACTTGCAGCATTTAAAATTTGTTTACTTAATATTTTACCATCTACTTTGTTCGAAGAACGCAGTAATATACGACGGCAATCAAGTTTATTTGGACTATTTTCAATATTATTCTGACTCTTGTCTATGGTTATGGACTCATTGTGTTCTTTGGCTTCATTAATATGCGGATTAGGCATGTCAGTGTTTGACATTGCTTTCACCTCAGATGATGGCGTTAGATCAGTTTCTTTTTGAGGTATTATACCATTGCCTTTAATGACGAGTCGCTCATTATCTGTACTATAACCATCTGAGGCGAGGGGACTGAATGACAATGGTATAGGCTCATTATCAAACCGATGAGATAGTTTTCTGTTAATAACTGATATTCGCTTCTTTGCCAGTCTTTCTTGATCTTTTTCATTACTAATACAATTTTCTAGAGATACCTTCGAATCTTCAAGTGTTTTCAAAGCTTTTGTCCCAAGCAATTGTTGCTCTGGTACATCAGACGGAAGCTTTGTATCACAACCTTTATTTAACTTCAACTCGAAGACCATTTTATTTTCAGTTTTAGGATTATCTTTCACTTTTAATTTATCATCTGTAGACAACATTAAAACATTTTTTGAATAATTCGCGCCATGCTGTGCGTAAACTGGGTTCATAGATTTTGAAACATGTGATTCAGTGTTAAAAGAATCTACAGGATCCGTAACTGGAACGCTCTCTTTCTTTGTGGTTACTGGCTTAGAATTTCCTTTTGCAATCGGGTTGACTGCAGGTATCGTAAATTGATTTGTTTGGTGTGTTGGTGCTGCGTTTGACGCTTTAGTAGGTGGAATGTACGTTTTCTGTTGTACATTTTTAACTGTTGAATGTACATTTTGTTGTGCTGTAGGATAAGCATCGTAAACTAAATCAGAATCGAGAAGTACAACATTCTGGAATCCTTCTTTGGGTATCGCTGCGATATATAGATTAGAAGTATCCAATGTAGGAAGCATATTGTTAGCCGTGACTACCCGCTCATTCCTTAGAGATGCTGGTGTAGTTTTTGGTACATTACGAGCCATTTGCACCTTTAAAGTATTGTCATTCACAGGCACAGATACAACACGATCAGCAGATGGCATTTTAGTATTAATATATCCAGGTTCTGGTTGAATCGGAGTGCCATAACCACTTGTGGTTATATTGTCACATTTTAAAGTCGGCATTTGTGAATTCACAGTCTTTTTAGCTTCACGAGAGTTAATGCATAAATTAATGGGAGATGTTGCTGATATTGGTATGGTATTTGTCAATTTGTTGTAGGCTTCGGCAATGCGTTTTTCAGTTATAACATTTTTCCTTTTAGATACGTTTGGCGCTGACGGGGTGTCATCATCTTCGTCTGTAGAGAGCTCGCCAATTTCTTGGCGCAAGTCGTCATCCATCAATTCCTCTAGAAGATCATAATCCGAATTAGCTATTCCCGAAATGAAAGGATCGTCATCTTTCGGTAATGGACAAGTAAATTGCTTATTTAATTCTTCAGCAGATAATTTTCTGTGCGACTCTTGGTGATTAGATTTTCGCGATTGTTCAGTAGAATGTGACTTCGATGTGCTCACAACAGCAGCGTCAGAAGAATTCGGTAGAGTTTTCAAAAGACTCTTTGATGAGTTCTTATACTCGGTGGATGACTTGCGCGACGAAGACTTTTTAGGCGCTGAATTTAACGTGTTCTGACTATTCTTTTTTAAAATTATAACACCGGGTGTGTCATTAGACGAAACTGGTTTCAAATCTGGAACCTTGCTCCCATTGAGTTCCCCCATTGAATGTGACTTCAGTAATTTCTGGTTTTGTAAACTATCCGTAAATGCTTTTTCGAATGAACTCTTGTTTAACGCTACATCCAATGCTTTTGGACCCCTGCTTGGAGTTTTCTGCGCTAAAATTGCATCCATGACACGCTCCCAATCAGTGGCTGTTTTGGCAATTTTACTTGGTTCATTCTTTATATTTATTTTATTATCAATTTTAACATCAGTCTTTTTAGTATTGTTTTGATCCAGTGAATCAGTTTCGGAGTAATTTCGTAACATATTTGCTGGTTTACGTATTGATGGCTTTGGAACTATAGGCGAACTGTTTTGCACTTTCATTCCAGTCACAAACATAGGCTGCTTTTTTGGTTTACAGCTCTCAAAAATTATTGGTTTACTGGCTTGCATGTCTTTATTAGATAGAGGCATTTCGGTGTTTGCGATGTATTTGGTGGAAGAAACATTGCTGAAGTTAGAGTTTTGTGCAATGGTGTGTGTATGTACATCTCTATTATGCATTACATCGTATTTGGGTAGTGTATACGACGCATTTAATTTATTTTGCTGTCGAAGTAAAAGCAGTAAATCATTCTGATCTTTCTCAGAGAGTGATGAGGGTTTCGTTTCTTGCCTGATTTGGTGAGGCTGAGGAACATTCTTTAAGTGCGTCTCGTTTTTTATCTCGGGCGGTTTATAGGTACTTGTGTGGTTACTTTGTAGAATCGATGTGATTACAGGGCATGAGTTTGCAGAATGGCTTACAGATGTCAATGGTTTCTCAACTCTCTTATTTGATAAACTGTTATTTAATTTAGTAGTAGGAGCACTCTTGACGGGGCGGGTCGAAGTCTCATTTTTAATTTGTGAGCATTTTGACTTCGGAATTTTTTGTTCTGAGTAAATTCCATCGATTCCCGGCGACGCTGGTAACTTCTTCAGGTTTTTATCTTGATATTCTATTAACGCGTTAACGACTTGATGCAGCTTCATGTCGCTTTGTTTGTTTTTGTGCATGTAGCTGAGGCGCGAGAATGTATTGAGGGATGTATCCAATTTCTTAGGTAATGTTTGTGGTTTGGCACTTGGAGTATTTTTATTATCGTCTTTCATGTTAATGGGAACAATGGGCACTGGCCGGTTTATTGGTTTAATGTCTTTCCTCGCATACATGTTAGATACAGGCGAAACTTCATCGTTAGACACGGCGCCGGCGCCAGCGTTGATGGACTCTTGCAGTTCTTTAAGAAATTCCTGATAACTCTTTTGTTTTGCAGCGCCCGACGTATTTATGAGCTTCGGCACGGTCTCTGCAGAAGGAATATTCTGTAGGTGAATTATTTTTTTGTCACTAGCCACATTCACTGGTCCAGGTGGTGTGAAAGACTTTGTAATATGTTGACAGTGCTGCCTTAATATATCAGCAACAGGATCAATAGTGGCATTGGACAGTGCTGAATAATTCATTATCCTAGTCCCTTCCATGTCTGCTTTACCAAACTGTGTCACAGTATGAGACGGGTTGACATTGTTAGTTATGTTCAGGTATCTGTTTACTTCATTTTTAAGTATAGCTAGCTGCTCAGATTGCTTTTTATTGATGTACATTTTCGGTATCTCCGGTATTGTCACTACTTTGGGGCTTATTGGCGTTGACAGCGGGCTTTCTGGCCTCAAGATCGTGCTGGGCATTCTGTAGTTTGATGTTGAAGCGTTTGGATGTACAGACGTAGATGGCACTGGTGGTTGCCCCATCGAACCCATCAATATATTCTTTTTCCTGCGAAATTCAATGAGCCTTGAAATACTTTTCTTAACTTCCTCCCTGACTGAGGACAGATAGGGTTGCGATTTTATGTCCAGCATCGGCGATCGAGCCTTGGGGTCGACATATGTCAAGATTGCGTCCCTATTCACGTATTTGTTTTGGGTAGCCGGTTTGTTGACGGCCACAATGCCATCAGAGATCGAGAATTCGTTATTCCTCATCAGTCCCATTCTATCACCTTGAGAATTCTCCGGAGACTTCAGCTCATCCATTGAATACAAGCCATCAAATACAACATCTTCATTGCTCTCAGAGTTCAGCGAGTTAAGCGACGACTTCCCTTGACTGTCATAGTCGCTGTCAGTTATTGATGATGGATACTGGTTGCCCATGTTGGTAACTTTCATGCCCACAAGATGAGCCAGTGACTTATGTTTCGGCTGGCTCTCTCTCTTTTTCCTTGGCTTCTTCTCTTTTTTCTTGTCTTTACTGGTTGACTCTGTCCTGCTGTCCTGGCTGCCATCTCTAGACGCTAATGGGTCTTCATTTGACTTTTTCTTCCGTCGTTCTTTACTTCTCTCTTTGCTATGAGGTCTCACTTTTTTCTTCTCCCGTCTCTTTGCCTCTGCCATGAAGCTGAGAGGATCAGAATCTTCGTCTGAGCTCTTTAAGACTTTTTTACCTTTCTTTTTCCGTCGCGTTGACGTTATTTCGGAATCTTGGCTGCTTTCGTATGGACTGTCGACTATCTCCGATTGTATGAACTCGCCCTCCCACACGTCATCAGGCTCTTGAAATTCCACCAGGTGTTCGTAACCTTTTTGGGCAAACAAAGTTGTATTGTGAGATATTTTTCATGTGTCATGTAAACATATATATCGCATATAACAATAAGTATCACCAAATAGTTTCTAATAGCCTACCACTATTTATTCGTTGATATTTGTCCAATATACCGAAATACTTAAATAGGGGTATAATAGCTACTATGTAGATTATCAGTGCTAAGTTCAATAAGCTGTTGAATAGTTACCTTTCTCAATACCATAGAACATGTCATTTTCATCATCCTCCTCTTCAGGTAGATGCTGGAACGCCTTAGGGTCCAGGTTTAAGTACTTGAGCTCGGTGGTGACAGCTCGGGTGCCGCCGCTGGTGCGCTCCATGTATGCTCGACAGTTCTCTAGCAGTAACTCCCTGAAATATAACATAGACTGTTTATGTACAATTGAAAAAATATATATACCACATAACCATTTATAGGTATCTTTCTGGCTCTCATAACTTAAGACAGTAAACAAATAATATTACCACAAAATATACAATACAGCTTGTAACATATTACAAAGTAGCTAATTATGTCGGGACTTTACAGTACTATATGGAAAACTAGTCTAACAAGTAATCTGAGCGGAAGGAGCATCCAAGTAGTAAGAGTGCTATTTCGTGGACTTAGGCCTGGTTGTTCCATCCGCGGTCAGGTAAAGGTTCTTATATCACACTGGAAAGCACTTTCACAGCGAGGCGAAGGCACTGCACGCTCGTCCAGTGTTACAAGACCGTTAACTTTCCTTGACCATGGTTGAAACAACACGAGCTTATACAAAAGAAACACGCTGTTATAAGCATCGTTCATTCTCACCTATCCATATCCCACGAGAGTGTCTTCAACCGAGGTCCAGACAGCAGCACAGCTATATCCTGGCACATGTCTGGATCGAGCCCCAGGCCTTCGCCTTCAGTCAGTATGGCCGTCGAGAGCACGTTCGCCTGGTGCAATGTCTGTTTCAAGTTGAGGGTCTCTGAAGTCTTCACTAGATTAGTCATTGAGCGGCTGTCGCTCGCCCAGCTGCCGAATTCTGACGTCGTCTCTTCTTTTGGCTCGAGGTGGTCCTGGAAGAGGCAAACAAAGCATTATTTCCTTTATTAGTAACCAATTTTTTAAGCCAATTTTACATGTAAATGGTCGGCGCGTCAACGACTAAAGCTAACCAACTTCAGTCTAGACAAAAAGATTGAGGATTATGTTATCAAACGGCCATATTATCGACACTTTTTATCGATTTATATAAATAAATTCATTCATACCGAAATAATTCATAATTTTAATTGACAGCCAGCTCTGACACAATTTTACACTATAATCAACCATAAAGCCTGCAAAACACGTTTCATTTTCCCATTACACGTAATTGTTTTACCACTTACCAGCGCGACAGGTGGTAATTTCGGCGCCGCCTTAATCTTCTCGTACATGCTCGGCGAGGGGTGCACGGAGAAGGCGGTGAGAGTGCACTCGCATTGTATACGGTCACTCGTCGACAGCAGAGCGCCGAGCTGCGTGAACCACGACGCCAATGTCTGTTCGGCGGAACGGGCTTCCGTTTCCTGATCAAACAAAAGTAAGAGGTTAGACCTTTAATATGCAATACAACACTATATTAAGGTTTATAGATGAATATTTTATTCCGAATAAGGGGTCGTCCATTGATCACGTGATGTTTATAACCTTACGTGATTAATGGACGACCAATGGACAGCAACGAAACGAGCTACCGACTACTGTGGGTATTCACATTGAGTGTATAATTTATTCGTAGATAAAGTTAATACCTACAATATTAGTGACATACCATTTCAGTCTTCAGTTTGAGTCTCTCCAATTCGTTCATGCCCGCCGTGATGGCACGCACGTACAGTTCACACATGAACGGTATCATGTCTTTGTTGCCCTGAAAAAAACATTCATAGGTTTCAAGACAGTTAATTCCACAGCGATGGGTGTAAGATGAATGGTCAGACATTTTCTGACTGTTGACCGAGGGGAAATAAAGGGCTACAGTCAAATTTTCATTTTTCTATCCATTTATTACTTTATCACTATCTGTATTATTCAAGCTTATTGACAAAAGAAAAAGCAGTGATATAAGACAAATTACCAAAATTATAGACGCGGAGAAACATGTCCAGCACCTAAAATGGAAATGGGCAGGCCATATGGCACGCACAGCAGACGAAAGATGGTCAAAACAAGTCACGATGTGGAAAGGTCCAGAAGGCAAAAGATCAAGAGGAAGACCAAAGGATCGCTGGGTGGACCATATACAAAAAACCGTAGGTGTCAACTGGACAGAACTAGCACAAGACAGAGCAAAATGGAGACGGTTGGAGCAGGCCTATACCCGGGATAAGGGGCCATGACTTACTTCTTATAGTTTATGTATATACTTACTTACTTTTTTTTAGATAATATGTAACACTAAGTCAAGGTACAATAAAGGCTTTATTATTATTATTATTATCTGTATTATGCAAATAATTAGGTGGTGTGTGGCACAACGGAGAGATATTTGTTGTCCCTCACTGGGTGATAACAATAAACTAGTTGGAAATGGAACGGACTGTGGATTAAAAGGTCTGCAGGCTCAAAACCCAAGGCACCCACTTGACTTTTAAAGTTTTGTAAGTATTGTTTATCAACTATTTTTCGCTTTAACGGTGAAGGAAAACATTGTGAGGAAACCTGAGAATTCTCTAAAAAATATTTGAAAGTATGAGAAGTCTGTCAAGTGCCAACAGTCTGCCACACTAGGCCAGCGTGGTGGATTAAGGCCTAAACCTTCCCAGTAGTAGTGTAGGCATGTGCTCAATAACGGGCAGTATATAATACAGGCCTGAATACAAAACAAAGTCGCCCGCCGCCTTTCTACGCGATAAACTCAAAAACTACCAAATGGACTTTGGTGAAATTTGGTATGGAGATAGTTTGTTGAGAACCTAGGACGGTTTTAGGCAACTTTTTATCCCGGTAAAAAACTATTTCACACTGACGAATCCGCGAGCAAAAACTAGTTATAATTATAGTGATAGTTACTTTAAGCTCAGCGTGCACGGCGGCGGCGAGCATGTGCAGGTGCTTGGCGGTGATGGCGGGCGCGGCGAGCGACGCGGCCACGGCGTGCAGGCGGCGCGGCGGCAGCGTGCGCGCCAGCACGCGCGCGCACCAGTACAGCGCGCTGCGCACCGCGCCGCAGCATGCCGCCACCACCATGCAGCGCGCCACCACCACCTGACACACGGACAAACGATATTGTTATACACGGTTCAGATTACCAACAAAACTTGCAAAGGACATGTCCAAAACGGGCCTCAAATTCTAACCAGGACAGTTTATATCTATACTAATATTATAAAGCTGAAGAGTTTGTTTGTTTGAACGCGCTGATCTCAGGAACTACTGGGCCGATTTTGAAAATTCTTTCACTAATAGGAAGCTACATTACTCCCGAGTGCTATAGGCTACTTTTTATCCCGGAAAAACTTTTCCACGCGGGCGGAGCCGCGCGCAATGTTAGAAATATATATATTGATAGAAATCCTAAACACTGGCCTTTTACAATAAACCGTTTAATTTTAAAGACCTCCGATTTCGTGATTTATGTAATTTTATTTTGCTTAAACTACCTTACCTACACTTAATATGAACGTTTTTAAAAAAGTTAGTTATAAATGGAGGGGTTTAATAATAATTTTTTGATGGATCGAAAACCCATATTTTGCCTCTTTAATATCCCAAAAGTTTGAGCCTGGTTAGATTTTGGGGTCCAGCAAAAAGCGGACATCTCCTTTATCTTAAGCAAACGATTCTGACTGTGTAAACAGTCACGGCAAGCTGACTTCTGCAAATTTAAAAGCATAGAAAAGACTTCCAGCGAGTTGCATGTGTGTAGAATTATTGAAATATTGCCACTAGTCGAATTTCTTGCGCAATAAATAGCTGGATGAACTTGCTAGTCTAAATTTAGCTTTACATTTCAACCCAAATATACATTGGTGGCAAGATTCGAATGCACTTAGTACATAAATAAAAATATATGTGCTCTCATAATAAAAACGTCACCATGGCTCGTTCGAATAAAACCTATGTACGAGAATCAGTAAATTTAAGCCCCTGACAGTCCCTAAGCGACAATGAAGGCTTGTTATCAGACAGAACTTGCACCCACAGGGAATAAAAAAAATATTTGGCACTGCACATAAAGTCCAATGTAATTATTTTGTGCCAGGATAACAACTTTGTTGATAAATACCTGTGCAATGAGTATGGCGACTTCTTTGGCATTTTTCCACAGTTTCTTCTCGCGCGGCGAAGTCTCCAGTCGGCTGGTTAACCTCTCCACTAGGTGACAGCCGTTCCGTAGAGGTGTTAGTTTCGCCTGACAATATTATTGCGTCAATTTATACATTCACTTCAATTTATACTGCCTCGGTGGCGTAGTTGTATTACGGTACGACTGCAAGGCTGAGGTCTCGGGTTGGATCCCCGGGTCGGGCAAAATGATATTGAATTTTTCTATCCAGTATCAGCCCGGAGTCTGGAATTTGTGCCCGATATGGCGATAGGCTCGCCCCCTATCACATCATGGGACGGAATACGCTTGGCGAAAAGTGGGTGCACTAGTTGCGCCTCTGCCTACCCCTTCGGGGATAAAAGGCGTGAGCATGCGTAGTTATACATTCATTACTGGTGGTAGGTCTCTCGTATGCAAGGGGCCGTCTGGGTATGCATGTCTATTTCTACCGCCAAGCAGCAGTGTGCATAGTGCATACACTGTTGTGTTCCCGTTTGAAAGCCATTGTAGCAATCATACTTACTGGGCATTATGAGACTTAACATCTAATGTCTCAGGATGAGAGCGCAGCAGAGTGTCACGCAGTACTTTGTAATTAATAGTTGTTTATAGTGGTGATACTGTTGTCTCTACATTCAGAAGCAATATAAAAATTATAATCGATATATGTAGTTATAACTTGGGTTGATTTTATCATAGTAAAAATGAGCAAGAACCAAATACAAGAAGAAAACGAGAATTACATATTAGATTAAGTAAACATACGTTTTTTCTCATAATATTCATCCCAACTGTAGTTTATGTATTAGGTTTTAGTAATGTTTTTTGTGTAATAGTAGCGATATGTAGAAAAGCATCTTCGCTACAGGCCCAGGAGGAGATAACTTACCAGCTGGATACATTGCGACCGCTTATCACCCTTGTGCAGTAACACGAACTCTATATCGGTGAGGAGTTCCCACACGTCCACCGTGAACCCCGCCTCTGCCTTCAATACGTCTGCGAACGATGGCGTCGTCCTCTCCGGTTTTGGTTTATCTGCGAGATTATCGTAATTCGTCAATAAAACATTAAATTGTTATGATTTTCAACCTTCCTTTTTTAAATACAGATAGTGTATTTTAATCGACGACATGATCTATTTATGCGTTAAATCTCACGACTTAAAGATTGTTTTTCTTATTGCCTAAGTAGACAAACGAGCAAGTGGTCCGCCTGATATGTGTAATGTGCAATGCCCGGGGCACAGCCAAGCTCCTGCCTACCAGTCAACAACATCTCCAAAACCTTCACATTTATGGTATTAGCTACAATTAAGATTAGCATATCAGTTCATAAAATGTCCATCTTTATGCGTGACTAGCTTTTGCGCGCGGCTCCGCCCGCGTGGAAAAAAAATCCGGTATAAAAAGTAGCCTATAGCACTCAGAAATAATGAAGCTTCCTATTAGTGAAAGAATTTTCCAAATCGGTCCAGTAGTTCCTGAGATTAGGGCGTTCAAACAAACAAACTCTTCAGCTTTATATATTAGTATAGATTTAGACTATTGGCAAAAAATTCGCCGAATAAATATAACTCTGATTGTGAAGTAAGGAATACACCCGAAATAGTACATTACGCACCGAGGGAGAAAAGTAGGACATTCACGCCCGCGAATGACCCTGTTGTCACCCGAGCCGAAGGAGAGGGTGACAATCGCGGGTGGGGATGTCCTACTTTTCTCCCTAGGTGCGTATACAATTTTTTTCGTCCGGGATGAAAAGTTCACTTTTAGTCCCTGTCACGCGGGACAAAAGATATAAACACGCAGTTGCTAGGTTACCGGGAGATAAAGTAAAGTACGCGCATGCGTACATTTGCCATCTCACCGGGAGAGAATCGGGTACTTTTGTCCCGCGTGACAGGGACTAAAAGTGAACTTTTCATCACGGTTACGAAAAAAAGCTGTTTACACACTCGTATTCGTCTATTCGTCTGCACTCGGCAAATATCTAAATCATGGCTGGGATTCTAATAAAACAATGTGTTCCTTGTTCGTTACAAGAGCAACAGACAGCACAGCGGAAGTCATGCCACAGATTGCACAAGCGTACAAGTGTTGCTATCATATTTTGATTCATTAGAACAGATTCAAACTTAGGTGTGTTAGTTAGGCGGCCATTACAATCGTTTGGTGATGTGATATCTTACCTTTTATATCTTCAGCCTGGTCCGCATCAGGAACGATGTCGACACCCTTGCGCACGCGGTCCATGACGGCGGAGGCGAGCGTGAGCGCGATGTCGTCGCACTTCGACGTCGCGAGCTGACGCAATCGCGTCAGGAACATCACGCCGCGCTCCTCCTTCAGCCATTCTAGAACTAAAGGGAGAGTATTAGGAATCGGCTTCCGTTAAATTTTAACAAGCATAAAATCGATATTTACGCATGCTCACGCCTTTTATCCCCGAAGGGGTAGGCAGAGGCGCAACTAGTACACCCACTTTTCGCCAAGCGTATTGCGTCCCATGATGTGATAGGGGGCGAGCCTATCGCCATATCGGGCACAAATTCCAGACTCCGGGCTGATACTGAATAGAAGAATCCAATATCACTTTGCCCGACCCGGGAATCGAACCCGAGACCTCAGCCTTGCAGTCGTACCGTAATACAACTACGCCACCGAGGCAGTCGATAATCGATATTTATACATAATATTTTTATTATACGACGAGACCAGCAAATTCCTTGCCTGGTACACTATGGTAATGGTGGTGGGATTCTTTTCTAACGCTTACACCGTAGAAGGTTGGACCATTACGCATGAAATGAAAGCTAGCTAAAGATTAAGCCAGCCTATCTTCCACCAGAAGCGTAGGATCTTCCTGGCCAGATACACTATTTTATAGTTATGAATTATAATATTATGTAAATTGTAAAGTTGACAGAACTAATACGTAATTACTAAACATCAGTGATTGTGTATACATACAGAAACATTTCTTTATGGCTTACCATATCATCTTATTGTACATACACTTATGGACTCTATCCCTTTATGAAACTATGACCTTATGAAGATGTATGGTTTGTTCCATACACCTTTTGAAATATGAATGAAACAAGGTATATGTTTCACTAATGATTAAATATATTGAGTTCACAAATTATATTTAATGCTAATGATAGATGTGCAATGCGGACGCGTTATGATAGTGAACTGATTGATTTTATTGCAATTGAATTTTTTGAATTTTTTTTGAATTTTTATTTATTTATTTCAACAAAGACATGCTATGGTACAGATACGACTTACAAATAATAAGTTCCGTTGTACAATGCATTATAACAAAATATATAAGTAGTAAGTATATTGAACACTGGTACCCAAAGTAAGATTTAACTTGTGTTATGGGTACCAACGCCCTTACAAGTTTGGGACTAGGTTATATTGCATACAGATAGAACGTGATTTGTGGTTGGCTATCTACATAGGACTCTATATAAACAAAACACAACAAGGTAAATCAAGGATCTAACCGTATAAATTATAAAGCCTCATTACATATTATATTTGTGAGTTTTTGTGTGTGAATTTATGGGTGGAGGTGTACATTAATAAGTGTAAAGATCTTTCGCACTTTATAGGATTGAGAGTTTCAATATTAATACATATTATTACAATTGCAATGACAAATGCTGAGTCTGTTTGTAGAGCTTGCTGTATGGGAGTGTGTGAGCTCTAGCTTGAAGAAAGTAAAACTCCAGAGATGGCACTTGTAAGGGTTTATATTGAAGACTTCAGAGTACGTATATATACAGCGGAGTACTTAGATGGTAACAGTAATAATTTGTCAGACGTACTGAATAAACTAAGGCGTGCATCGCTTATATATGGGAGGCATGGTGTGACACAGTGTTCCCGCATAACCACGTACGTGCACTTACATAGTGTGTGTGTCCCTACACTGTTCATATGTGTGGTTGCACCGTACACCTATCATATATTATGTTTTTGTCTCGTAACTTTATAGATAATTTTTCTTACAAACTGTATAAATAAATAAATACACATGATATAAAATTGAGTTGCAAAAGAATCTCACCTTCCTCGTCAGTGGGCGACTCCGCCTGCGGATCCAACAGCCTCTTTAACACGGGATGACCCCACGGGTTCGACAGGATCTTTTGGAACCACTGGCCGCGATGCACCAGTTGCGTCTGCCACAGCGGACACTCGACCTTCTTGGCGTCCGCTTCATTTTCACACTCCGATATGAACGCGCTGATCGCCTCGTCGAGTTTCGTGTGGTCATCTTTACTGGTTGGTGATTGCCATTCCGTCTGGTGGAAGGAATGTATTTTATAACCATATGCACATAGATAACACCATTGAAGAACTAGACTCTCAGCAGATGACGTCATATTGTCGTTGGTCAGAAGAACCAATAAGTTCCAGGTATACATTTCAATAACCGGAACTTATTGGTTCTTATTGACTGCCTCGGTGGCGTAGTTGTATTACGGTATGACTGCAATGCTGAGGTCTCGGGTACGATTCCCGGGTCGGGCAGTGATATTGGGTTTTAAATTCAGTATCAGCCCGAAGTCTGGTATTTGTGCCCGATATGGCGATAGGCTCACATCATGGGACGGGATACGCACGGCGAAAAGTGGGTGCACTAGTTGCGCCTCTGCCTACCCCTTCGGGTATAAAGGGCGTCAGTGTGTGTGTGTGTGCATAAATTTCAATCAGGGACATAAATTTATACACAAGTTCCCTCGCCCAACCTGGGAATTCAGGTTTTCACAGCTCTAGGGCTTGCAATCATTGCTTGAGCACCGCTGGCATCTAGTACGGCACTGCATAACTGGCGAAATGTCGTTGTGTGTCACCTCTACCCACTCCTGAAAAGGCGTGATGCTACACGTACCTGTAATAGTGTCTTGGAGGTGTGCCTCTGCAGCCAGCTGAGCAGATGCGCCTGCGTGGACGGCACGGAGTGCTGGCAGAGCGTGTAGACGCGCCGCCACGCCTCGCACAGGAACCGGGTGCGCTCGCGGAGCTTGCACTCGCCGCTGAGGCCCGCCTCCAAAGTCTGCAAGGAACACAGTTAGTACTGAGCAAAGTTCTAAGATTATATAGAGCGGACATTGGGAAAATTGTCATACGAAAATTTTGAGCCTGTTCGTCAGTAACTCAATCTACCGTGAAATAACAAACTACCCATCAAAAATCATAGAACATACTTTGACATGGTCGTAATGCATATATTGGCATATTTCCTTACAAAATATTGTTATCTTTACAAAATTTAAGCATACCGAGACGTCTTGTTACACGGACATGTCAGATAAGACAGAGACTTATTACCAATTTGTAATAACTTTTGGACGAAGAATTTGGTCCTGATATCCGGTCTATAATTACATTGTTTAATGTCTTTGGTACATAGTAAGGTAACCAAAACCTATGTTGAGATTCCTAATTTCACCAATGTACGCATACGCATACTCACGCACTTTTCGCCGTGCGTATTCCGTCCCATGATGTGATAGGGGGCGAGCCTATCGACATATCGGGCAAAAATTCCAGACTCCGAGCTGATACTGATTAGAAAAATCCAATATCACTTTGCCCGACCCGGCGATCGAACCCGAGACCTCAGCATTGCAGTCGTACCGCAATACAACTACGCCACCGAGGCAGTCACCAATGTATTGGAGACTTAAAAACCTACAGGGCCAGTTTCTGAGGTTGCAAGTAAAGTTTATTTCAGTTATAGTATTAGGCTCGTATTCACAAACGTTACTTAGCTAAGGACAGCGCAATGCTATGATAATTAGTCTGTTCTCAGTGCTTTCGGCATGACAGACTTCATAGTGCGTAGGCAAAGGGGCGCTGTCAATGGATAATATTGAAATACAATTGTGCTTTAGTTGGCTGTCAGATAAACAAAGCTGAACAAGGCTAAAGAAAACGATGAAATAACCGACACTATGCGTTCGGGAGCACTATGCGTCCTCTAAGTGTTGTTTGTGAATACGGGTGTTAGACAGCTAATGTCGATAGTAGTTACACATTTTAGATTTTGAGCATAGTGACTATTGTATTTGGTTGGCTTATACATTTATGTGTCGATTATTCGACATCCTACTAGTCCGTCGTTGTCGCACCAATGTGGGAAGGCACTCTCCCATCCCTCGTCTATCAGCGCTATATAACCAGCTTTCCACCAAAATTAATAGTCTAGACATTTACCATGAATCTCTCATCGTTCAAACAAACTATTTTGAAAAATATCGATAATTTATAACATTCTGATAATAATAATAACATTTTTTACTTTTTTATGGAATTAGTTTTGGTATATTGATTAATAATTGATCTCATTTTTATTTATGTTTGTATTTGAATGTTTAGTTTTTATTTACCATAAAGCATGCTGTGGTTGCCTGTAATCCAAATTGCAATTAGTTCAATATTCTTGTTTTCTTTGTAATAATTGTATGTTATATTGTAAATTTCGTTGGCAATCCTACTAATATAACGCGAAAGTTTGTAAGTAATGGATGTATGGATGTTTGTTACTCTTTCACGCAAAACCTACTGAACGGATTTCGATGAAATTTGGCTCACGCGTAGATTATGTCCTGGATTAACACATAGGCTACTTTTTATCCCGGGAAAATATAGAGCGGGACTTTTATCCCGGGAAAACTCATTCACGCGGGCGGAGCCGCGGGCAAAAGCTCGTCCCAAATAAATAAATGAATTAGTTTATTAGCAAGCTGTGAAAGCGGCCCTCATAGTTTTTGTTTGCCACTTATTTTATATCTTTACCTAAAATATATGTTTGGATACTGATGATATCATTATTATTAAAAAAAGCCTAATACTATGTTACTTCTTGCGTAGGGAGCCTATGGAGATTTAACCATATCCTTTTAAAGTTGACTATATGTGTAGTCTTAATACTTTTATTATGCAGCAACTAGCAAGTAGCTTAGTAGTAGCTAAAGTAGTCGAATGATCATCATATAAAAAAATATTTCAATAGAATAGAAACGGGTTACGGTCAAATAACATCACTTATCCGATTCTCCATTATCAACAAGTTGGCATGTAGTTACAGTTTAAAAATGTGGTCTAACGTGGTTAAACATAATTTCCTCTCCAGCAAACAGCAAAACATGATTGTGGCCCTACAGTAAAAAAAATATGGGTTAATTTCTCCATCACTCCCTGTCTCTATGTGATAAAATATTAGGGTCATCAGCTCACTGCAATAAAATGAGGATGAACACCTTGAACAGCCATTATCATGTCTTATAAATATATTAGGATACAACAGCTTTAATAATGGGCAAATTCAACAGTTCTTTAAGATTTACGTAGGGAAGTCTACAAGTACGCTTGAGTACCACCACTTTGTCTATTTCTGCAATCATACAGCAATGCACAGCTTGTTATGTTCCGGTTTGAAGGAGGTTGTAGGCAGTAATTCGTAGGCGCTTGAAGACTTAACATCAAATGTTTTAGAATATATAGCGCATTACAATGCTTCACATTTCGATATTTTGAACAGAACTGAGAGCGTTTGTGCACTCGTGTGGAAATTTATTAGATACCTATTGCGAGTATATAAATGAACTGCTCTAAACAAAAATAACAAACACTTGTTGTATTCTTTTTCCTGTATCATGCATTGTATTTTATATCTTGAACTAATTTTGAATAGAGCAACAGTCTCTTGCCAGTTCTTCTTCAGTGAGAACTGCTTTTCGAACTGGTGGTAGAGTTAATATTGACGGAATCTAAATAATATAGAGAGTTTTTCCTAAAATAAAAACTTACCTATTATTTCTTCATCAATATCCGGAATCCATCTTGAGTCAAGCACCTGTCTTTCCTGCCTTCCGTCAGCTTATTTCCGGTTCCCTCTCCGTTTTACCCCCACCATTCCCCCACTTTGGCATTGAGCGCGTGTCAGGTGAAGGCCCGATTTTGAATCATAATGGAGCTCATGATGCACCAGGTAGACCTTACCTGGATTCCGGATATTGATGAAGAAATAATAGGTAAGTTTTTATTTTAGGAAAAACTCTCTATTATTCGCTTCGTATCAATATCCGGAATCCATCTTGAGTGATGTGTTTGTTATCACCTGGTGCGCTCAATCTAAAGACGCTATAATGTGTCATATGGGTATCATAATTGAATGAAAAACTTATGTAAATTAGTATTGAATTGTATAAAGTATAAGTAAATAGAAATAGCCTTAATGTACAGGTTCAAAATATTTTGACAATGATTGTGAATTATTTTGTTCACTCGATTCAAAACTTATTAATTCTCTTTGATAATAATTTTTAAATGTATGAATGGTTTTCCAATTTCCCGTTGCCAGAATTTGGTCAATGGAGAATTCTTCTAGGAAATTTAAGGAGGACACTGCAGATCTCACAGATCCTGGAGTGGCAGTTATACCTGCCGCTCTTAAAATAGATTTAATCCAGCCACCGATTACGGTTCTAGATGCAGGTTTGGCATCACCCAACGTTGTGATAAATAGTTGATTTATGTTTTGTCTACGCTTTGATGTTAAGTGTAACAATTTTGCAATCCAGAATACTGTGTTTAGTTTTTTATCTGGGTGAACTTTAAGCCTCCATCCAGATTGTCTATGCTTGGCGTTATCGGTTTTGGATCCAAAAGCCGGCCACAATACCATATTCTCGTTTTCATAAACTAAACTTTTGCTGTCGGTGCGTAATAATGTAAGATCGTGAACTCGTCGGCCTGAGGCCAGTAGTAATAAAGTGGCGGTATGTCTCGATACAAGAAAAAGGTTGTTTTCATCGAAAGTATACGAATTAAGGTACTGTAGTAACTGTTTTGGATTCCAAATTGGTGGTTTTGTTGGCTTTTCACGCGCTACTGAAATAGCCTTTAGAACATGTTTCACAAAGAA